>WBZZ01006551.1:162500-250000 GCA_019918135.1 Paulinella micropora | reverse complement strand
ACTCCCCTCACGGGTGAGACGATGGAGGCGCATGTGCAGATTTGCATCAGCCATTGACAGAGAAGCACTATTATTATTATTATTATTATTATTATTATTATTATTATTATTATTATTATTATTATTGTTATTATTATTATGGAGGGTGCACAGTATGGCACCCCACGGGAAGAGGAGCTGGTTGGGCCTCTTCCCACTGGTTCCGAGGCTATGTTGTTGTGTTGTTCTGATAAGACATACACCACGTGGGGTCAAAGGGGTATATACATCCCGAGATCTAGGGGTGGTGACGGGTTTCGAGGCGCCCCAGACACTTACCGCCAAACGTCTTCATGCGCTGGCAGACCGCATGAAATGTCTGCTACCCCTGTGAGTACCTCTATGCGGGACCTACCCAGTCTCGTGGAGCTCTCACGCGGGGAAGATCAATAATTTGTAGTTGATTTCCTGCAAGGTACCCGACACTGTGCGGGTAGTAGGGACTTCCTTTTGGGGCTTTCTATGCAGGATGGTTACTCTTCCCTCCTTATTATGCTCACTGTAGTCCCTGTTGGGTCGAGGGAGGCGCATGGCCCTCGGGCTCAGCCATGACAGATCAATATATATATATATATATATATATATATATATATATATGTATGTATATATAATATATTATTATTATTATTATTATTGTTATTGTTATCATTATTATTATTATTATTATTACTATTATTACTATTATTACTATCATTACTGTTATTATTATTATTATTATTATTATTTCTGCCTTGGAGTGTTGACTGTGACATATTTGAGGGAAATCCCGATGAAGAAACCTAGTCACACTTGCTAAACAGAGTTCCAGCCCAATGGCCTCAAGGCGTTAAACTGTGACGCCAACTCATAACCCTTTGGTGGTAGATGCTGGGGAGAAGGGTCGTTGCGCGCGTAAAAGATCTTAAACTCCGCATATGCTGGTTGATAGCCCAGGACCCAGCAGACACCAGATTGTTATGGGTGGGGTTTCGAGGCAGCTCTAGCAACCGTGCTTGGTGTATGCACTTCCACATTCGGTGACGTCTTGCAAGAGGTTGCTGGGACTGCGGAATAACCTCGGCTTAGTGCAGTCTTGCCCTCAGGAGCTCCATCGGTGGCCCCGATCATCAGGCGAGAGACTGACACGGGGGGGTGGAGGACCTCGAACAAGGGTATTGGAGGCTTATGTCCGTTGAGGATATGCCATTAGCTGCATCAGTACGCCTCAGATATAGTAATTATTATTATTATTGTTATTATTGTTATTATTATTATTATTATTATTATTATTATTATTATTAATGGAGGCACATGTCCAGGATCTGGATCTGATGCTATAGTCTGAGGAAGCCTATTATTATTATTATTATTATTATTATTATTATTATTATTATCATGATCATGATTATTACCATGATAATGATTCTTATCATGATTATTATTATCATGATTATTATTATTATTATTATTATTATTATTATTATTATTATTATTATTATTATTATTTGGGGGGCACCAATACATGGTTGGGTGTCACCGCCACACGGCGGGGTTGGGGCCGTTGGCAGCTTGTTATGAGGGGTACATAATCAGTGCTCCACTGATTCATGAGACGGAAACTTTTACTGAGAGAAGCTCTCTCACCACGCTCACGGCTCTTGGCTCGGGGTGGCCTCTGGTATCACTCGGGGTGCGGGGGGTGGGGGTTATCTGAGGGAGGGGGTTGGGCTCAGTGGGTCACTGGACAGGTTGGTTAACTAAACTACTGTCGGTATGAGTGGGTATGATGGCGACAGGCCCCACACATTTCCACAAGCCTTGAAATCACTCAACTGCCACAGTAGCGACTGCCTGGACGCGGGGCTCCTGACTCACCCTCTCTCCCAGAACCCCTCGTGCTCACTTTGCGGATGCCATGGGGATGCTCTGGCGGAGGGTCGGGACGTGTTGGGTGCATGTGACCGGGCCTGTCACTTAGTGTTCTCGGTAGATTACTCTTTTGTAGCTTCTATCGGACGCAGGGTGGCTTGCCACGACACCTCAATGATGCATAGTACGTCACGTCTCTGGCCTGGTTACGGGGGCGGGTAACTGAGGCGGGTTCCTGAAGGCTGGTTACGGAAGCTATGTTATTGTTGTTGGGTTCCTGGCTGCTATGTTATTGTTGTTGGGTTCCTGGCTGCTATGTTATTGTTGTTGGGTTCCTGGCTGCTATGTTATTGTTGTTGGGTTCCTGGCGGCGTACATGTTTATGCTTTTTTAAGGGTTGAGCTTTAAATAACCCCACTCGGGTCTTCTTTTATCGAGCTCACCACTCGGTGGATGGAGGCCTGGGGTAGACTTATACGATGTTTTTGATGCTAGGTTCCGTCTCCAGGGATTCGACTGGCATCGCTGCTTTGCCTCACCGCACTGCCTCACCCACACATCCACGCTGGCACACTGTTTCTCCTCTTGCTCTTGTACCTATGTCGCACACAGCTATGAGCTCACGCCGATGAGTGGTTGTGACGAGGTGCACCCAGCTGGATTGCGGGCGAGCCACGGCGGCCTCGCTCTCGCTCTCTCTCTCTCTCTCTCTCTCTCTCTCTCTCTCTCTCTCTCTCTCTCTCTCTCTCTCTCTCTCTCTCTCTCTCTTTTTTTTTTTTTTTTTTTTTTTTTTTTTTTTTTTGTTGCTTTGCTTTGCTTTGCTTTGGGCGAGGCCTAGCTTTCACATGGGCGGGCTGAGCCTATGAGGGGCGCACGATAAGCGTTCCATTGATTTATGAGACGGGTCCCAATTACTGAGAGTAACTCATGTGAGTTGCTCATCATACTCATGGCTCTTGGCTCGGGGTGGCCTCTGGAATCACAAGGGGTGGGCACTGGGGGAGGGGGTTGTGTTCAGAGGGTCACCGCGAAGGATGGTCAACCAAACTACTGTCGGTCGGAGTTTGTACGAAGGCGAGAGGCCCTACACCTTACCACAAGCCTTGAAACGACTAAATGACCAAAGTAACGACGGACCGGAGCGGGGCTCCTGGCTCATCCTCTCTCTCAGCACTCTTCGTGCTCATCCTGCGGATGCCATGGGGTTGCTCTGGCGGAGGGTTATGGGGTGGTGGGTACACGTGCACGGGCCTGTCACTCTGTGCTCTCGGTAGATGACTCACTTGCAGCGTTTATCGGACGCAGGGTGGTTTGCCACGACACCTACCTCGATGATGCACAGCGGGTCCTGCCTCGTGCCTGGTTACGGATGCAGGTGAGTGTTTGTGTGTATTCCTATACATACGTACACGTATGCTTTTTAAGGGTTGAGCTTTAAATAACCCCACCTGGGTCCTCATTTATCGAGTTTACAACTCGATCAATGCGGCACCGGGGTCCCATACCACTTATGTCAGGTTCTTATGCGAAGAACGCGGCCGCTAGTGCTGGCCCTATGGGTCAAGGCGGTAATCCTTCAGGTTTAGACGTTCCCCGTGGGAGTGCGCCTGCGGGTGGCGATGGCTACTCGGCCGGGGTGGGGTGGTCGAGTGCTCGCGTACCTGACGGGCAACCTGAATCACGTAGAGCCAGCAATCCTGCTGCATCTCGATCACCCTCCCCAACCTCGGAAGAGAAGTCACGTCCGGAAAGGTCTGGTCACGGCGTGTGGCAAGCGGTACCGCCACCGAGGAGGTGGCGGAGGAAGGTACGAAATGAGCTGGACAAGAGATGTTGCATAGTATGGGGGCTATCGCATGTCTCTCAGACAGTGGTCATGGCGCGAGAGCTCCGAATTCTCGGTCTCGGGGAAGTCGAGGTGGAATTCGCGGGCAGAGGTAGTGGGCGACATTTGCGGATTAAATGTGCGTCTTGTGAGGAGGCGGAGAAGATGGTGCGGCTGCTGCGGGAGCGTAAGTTCTTCACGGGAAAGGTTCACGTTGCGACGGGTAGGACTTTCCGGGAAAGAGAGAAGCAGCGGGCTGCACGGGGGGGGGTGCCCAGTATGTAGAGATGCAGAGGGAGCTTCGCAAGCAGGGGTTTGGCTACTGGGTGCTCGACGTGGAAGTCGACGAGCCCCAGGGCGAAGCCTCAAGCGGTGAATCTCCCTTGGCGGAGTGGGGCGGGATGCGGGAGCTGGAGGAGCTGGGGCGGAGGGTGCAGGATGGGCCGTGGAGGGTGGCGGAGGGCTCCAGGCGGGCTCAACCGAAGCGCAGGCATCGGCATCAGCTTCGTTCTTCCCAATTTGTGAAAGGCTTCCCACTGAGGGTGGCCTCACATAATTGGCAAGGCAAAGTGGGTGCGGATAGCCCAGGCTTTGGGGAATGGCCGGAGCACTACAAGGAGCGAGGCTGGGTGATCGTCGGAGTCCAGGAGCACAACCTATCGTCGCAGAAGGTGGAGAAGCTCCAAGTCGACGGCTTCGCAGTCCTCGGCAAAGCGGCTGCAACTGGTGCGGGCTCGCGTCTCTTGGGGGGAGTCTTGACGTTGGTGGCCAACTATCTGGCACCGTGCGCTACCATTGTACAGGCGCCTGTTCCACACCCACAGCAATTGTGGGTGAGGCTGTCGTCTGGGAGCGCGACGGCGTCGGATGTGTTCGTCGGCAACGGCTACTTCCCCCAAGAAAATCAACGAGAGGAATCTATTGCAGCCTATGAGGCGTGGCAGGCGGCCGTCTCCTACTTCGCCACCAAAGGTCATGTGGTTACGGTTGGTGATGCTAATGCTAAGCTGGGGCCCGCCAGAATAGCGCGGGAGGAGAGTGGTGGGCCTCTTTGGCGAGATAGATGAGAGGGGTAGAGGGGTTAGGAGTGAGAATGGTGAGTTGCTGGCTGCGATGCTTGTTGCCACGGGGTTGCGCAATCTCAGTGGGTTTTCGCAACCACGGGGGGACAAATATTGGTGGTCTAGGCAGGAAAATGTAGGTGGACGAAGGCATCTACTGGATTACATCTGCGTCTCTTCCGAGCTGGCGGAGGAGGCAAGCTTCGGCGTCGACGAGGTAGACCTTGATACCGACCACAAAGCTGTGTGGGCGGAACTGGTCTGGGGGGGACAGCCACCCCCCAAAAAGCAGGTAAAGAGGTACAAAGCATTCAAGGCAGAGCGCTTGATAGGCAGGGTAGTTGAGGGTAAGGAGAGTGAGCTGTCTAAGCTTAGGTTGAAGTACGACGAGACCTTTGCAGCTGGTATATCGGGGCTGTTGCCAGATGGCCTCCCAGATCTATCAGCAGTGGAGGGCCCGGATGAGCTTCAGCAGGAGGTAGATAGGGTCGCTAGCTTAGTGGTCCGAGCTTTCACGGGCGCAGCCGTGAAGGTCTTGGGAGTTCGGGTCATTAGGCCAGGGTTTACTAATGCATGGTTTGATGAGAGTCTTAGGGAAGCGATTGCGCGACGGAGAGAGGCATACGGCCTCTGGCGAAGGAATGAGGCCAACCGAGAGGCCTGGCAAAGATATAAAGAAGCGAGGAAGGCGGTCAGAAGGTTATGCAAGGAGAAGAAGGAGCAAGCGTGGAAGCGGGTCCAGAATGACACCGCTGCCAACTTCAGGAGCGCTACCATGGCCACGTACTGGAAGCTGTCAAAGCGTTTGGGCGGGGTTCGGCGGTCGAACGCTTCTGCTCCTGTTCGGAAGCCCGATGGCACTCTGGCATGCACACTCCGGGAAAAACTACAAGAATGGGAAGAATACCGCCGACGTATGGTGGTCCCCAAAGAAAACCAGTTTTTGGAGGATGCATGTGTAGAGGAAGTCGGTTCTGATGAGGAAGCAGCGCGGATTGAGCCCGAGCGGAAGGCCAACCTTCCAGTATAACGACAACCTGCGCGACCAATTCGAGGCCATGGCGCAAGCCGAGGAGATCCGGACTGAGACGAGCCCGCTGGACTATGATTACACCGAGAAGGAAGTGGAGCTCTGCCAGGAAAATCTCCAGAATCACAAAGCGTGCTCACCGGATAAGATCAAGAACGAGATGCTCAAATACGGAGGCACGCGGATTGTGAGCTTTCTGGTGCGCTTCTTCAACTGGTTGAAATCGTGCCAATACACCCCCAGCGACTGGGGCAAAGCAATTATCGTCAACATCCCAAATAGAGGCGACCCAACCGATCGGAAAATTGGAGAGACATCGCGATTCTGAGCTGTCTGGGTAAGATGTATCTGTCCCTTATGGCGGCGAGGCTTACGGCTTTCATCGATCAGCCGGGCAGGCTCGCCCAGAGCAGGGTTCCGGCCAAAACGTAGTACGGGGGACCAGATTTTTGTCCTTAAGGAGCGTCTGCGCCTTAGACAACAAGCTGGCCTCCGTTCTTTCGTTTGTTCGTGGATCTGAGAAAGGCATTCCCTACGGTTTGGCGGGCCGGGTTGTTTCAGAGGCTAACCCAGATGGGGGTACAGGACAAGTTCTATCGCATTCTGCGGCGTTTTTACCGAAGAACGTCATAGCGAGTGCTAGTCGATGGCGAACTCACTGGTGAAGTGCTGGAAGAGATGGGAGTTCAGCAAGGGTCGCCGTTGTCACCGTCGCTGTTCAACGTCTTCATGGATGAGCTAACGGTCCGAATCGCGAAAGAGTTGGAGATCGAGGACCTCAACCGCATCGAAGACATACGGACCCTGCTTTACGCCGACGACGTTGCGGTAATTGCGCATAGTGTCACGGAGCTTCAACAGATTGTAAATGTCGTGGCGACATTCGTGGAGGACTATCGGCTTGAAATCAACCTGAAACCGGGCAAGACGGAAGTCATGCCGATATACGGGCACGCCAAGTCAAAAAAGTCGCCCCCATGCGTGAGGTTCCGAGGCAAGGTTCTCAACGTCACCGACCACTACAAATACCTGGGAGTTCTGCTCACGGACACCCTCTCCGATAAACCGCAAGCGAAGCGGGCGGCGGAAATCACTGTAGCGGGAACGGCTGCCTACTACCCCCTCTGGATTGCTCATGAAATTCCAGCGCGTCTTCGGCTGATGAATTGGCAGCAAATGGTTGGCGCAAAGTTGCTTTACGCATCGGCTTTTTGGGATCTGCCGGGCGCCAACAAGCTGAGTAAGCTGGAGGGCGCGCGTTGGTAGCGCCCCTGCGGGTCATCTTGGGTGTTGGTACGCGCACAAGCGGCTGCATCACCAGGGGTTTAGGCCGCACGCCGAGTTTTAGCATCCTTGCCAAGGCGGCCCGGCTTCGGTTCCTAGGGCGCATCGAGTTACTGGGCAACACAGCGCTAACACGCAGGCTTTACAACATGGGTCGGTGCAAATGGAAGGAAGATGCGGAAAATTTGATCTTAGCAGATCGCAGGCTGCGGGAGGGCTTGGATGCGCTCAAGCGGGTCGTGAACGAAGATGGCACGGTAGATGATAAGGACTGGCGGGCCGCTCTGGCGAACTGGAACGAGGTGGTAAAGCAATGGTCTGTCCGGCAGGAAGTAGCTGGCTGGGAGCGGCAGGCTAAGCTCTCTGATGGGCTTAGGGTGCTGCTTAGCCAGATGTCTTCCCGCTCTGCTTTCCCACGTTGGCGGGCGCTGGAGGGGGGAAGTCACAACCTTATCAGAAGGCGATTGTTGAGCTGCAACAATCGCCTTCGCCTCTACCGATCCAAATTTGGCTCATGCTCGCCGGACTGCTCAAGCTGTTTCGCCTTGTGTGGCACTGAGGTTAACGAGTCGTTACGTCACTTCCTGCTGCATTGCCCAACGTTTGCGAGCTCTCGTGAGGCACTGTTTAAGTTTATCGATGAGGCGCAAGCCCGGCAGCCCCTCGTGCTGAATCGAGGAGGGCTTTATCACAGGGAACTGCGGGAGGCAGAGGGGGAGATGAGGCTCTTCAAAGAGGAATGGCTGAAGGGGGAGGATGAAAAGATGGCGGCGATGCTCGGCGTTTTGTTTATCCCTGTCAGAGAGGCAGAGGGGGCGGAGAAGGAGGAGGAGGTGATCGACCTCACGGTCGTTCAGGAGGTGGGTAGAAGGAGGGGAAGGCCTAGTCAGGTAGAATGTCTGGCTAGATCTGTTGTAGGTGGAGGTCAGCGCAGCGTCGCGGACTTCTTCTCGGCAGATAACTCCTCTCACTCCTTGCACCCACTTGCACATGCACAGCACGCTCATTTGCACATTGCACTGCCAGTCGAGTCTTTGGAGCGGAGCCGCGTCACCGAACGGTCCCGTGCTACCAATGGAGGCACATGTCCGACAGGATCAAAGGCCAATTGACTGATAAGTCTAAGTCTATTATTATTATTATTATTATTATTATTATTATTATTATTATTATTATTATTATTATTTGGACACCGTGATAGCCCAGTGGTCAAGTTCTACCATCTGGGCCCTGTCGCCAGTTCGATTCCCGTCGGTGCCACCAGTATTTTCATTGAACATACCGGTCTATTTCTGGACCAGTATTTTCATTGAACATACCGGCCCGTCTGGAAGTGTTGGAACTGCCCTTGCGGGGGTGTCATTAGAGCTTATCGTCAATTCTTCGTACTCCCCTCACGGGTGAGACGATGGAGGCGCATGTGCAGAAATGCATCAGCCATTGACAGAGAAGCACTATTATTATTATTATTATTATTATTATTATTATTATTATTAGGGAGTACATAGGCCATCGGTCCTTTCCATGGGCTGATTGGTATAAAGCTCCTAGAGTAATGTTCTATGCCGTCACTTCCTTTATTCCACCGATTGGTGTGGAGACTTTCCTTATGGAATGGAGGACTGGATGCACATGGCCTTTTGGCTCAGCAATTGGCAGGAGATACACTATTATTATTATTATTATTATTATTATTATTATTATTATTGAGGACACCGTGATAGCCCAGTGGTCAAGTTCTACCATCTGGGCTCTGTCGCCAGTTCGATTCCCGTCGGTGCCACCAGTGTTTTCATTGAACATACCGGTCCGTCTGGAAGTGTTGGAACTGCCCGTGCGGGGGTGTCATTAGAGCCTATCGTCAATTCTTTGTACTCCCCTCACGGGTGAGACGATGGAGGCGCATGTGCAGATTTGCATCAGCCGTTGACAGAGAAGCACTATTATTATTATTATTTATTATTATTATTATGTAAATGCGTATGTATGTATGTATGTATGTATGTATATGTATGTATGTATGTGTATGATAGAACTGTCTCAAAAGCCCATCCATAACAATTTGACAGACAACTGGGTCCTGGGCTACCAACCAACATAGCAGAGTTAAAGGTCTTTTATGAGGCCTCAACGATCCTCCTCCCCAGCATACCACCAATATTCATAGTTGGATTTGCATCACAATTTAACACCGTAAGGGGCTGAATAATAATAATAATAATAATAATAGGCTTCCTCAGACTATAGCATCAGATCCAGATCCTGGACATGTGCCTCCATAATAATAATAATAATAATAATAATAGTGCTTCTCTGTCAATGGCTGATGCATTTCTGCACATGCGCCTCCATCGTCTCACCCGTGAGGGGAGTACGAAGAATTGACGATAAGCTCTAATGACACCCCCGCAAGGGCAGTTCCAACAAATAATAATAATAATAATAATAATGATAATAATAATAATAATAATAAATATATATATATTGATCTGTCATGGCTGAGCCCGAGGGCCATGCGCCTCCATCCCTCGACTCAACAGGGACTACAGTGAGTATGTTGGGGAGAGAAGAGTGACTCTAACCATCCTGCACAGAAGGCCCCAAAAGGAAGTCCCTACTACCCGCACAGTGTCGGGTACCTTGCAGGAAATCAACTACAAATGATTGATCTTCCCCGCGTGAGAGCTCCACGAGACTGAGTAGGTCCCGCATGGAGGTACTCACAGGGGTAGCAGACATTTCATGCGGTCTGCCAGCGCATGAGGACGTTTTGTGGTAAGTGTCTGGGACGCCTCGAAACCCGTCACCACCCCTAGATCTCGGAATGTAAATACCCCTTTGATCCCACGTGGTGTATGTCTTATAGAAAACAACACAACGACATGGCCTCGGAACCAACACAACAACATAGCCTCGGAACCCACATCGACATAGCCTCGGAACCCACACAACAACAGAGCCTCGGAACCAACACAACAACATAGCCTCGGAACCAACACAACAACATAGCCTCGGAGCCAACACAACGACATAGCCTCGAAACCAGTGGGAAGAGGCCCAACCACCTCCTCTTCCCGTGGGGTGCCATACTGTGCACCCCTCCATAATAATAATAATAATAATAATAATAATAATAATAATAATAATAATAATAATAATAATAATAATAATAATAATAATAATAATAATAATAATAATAATAATAATAATAATAATAATAATAATAATAATAATAGTAATAGTGCTTCTCTGTCAATGGCTGATGCATTTCTGCACATGCGCCTCCATCGTCTCACCCGTGAGGGGAGTACGAAGAATTGACGATAAGCTCTAATGACACCCCCGCAAGGGCAGCTCCAACACTTCCAGACGGGCCGGTATGTTCAATGAAAATACTGGTCCAGAAATAGACCGGTATGTTCAGTGAAAATACTGGTGGCACCGACGGGAATCGAACTGGCGACAGGGCCCAGATGGTAGAACTTGACCACTGGGCTATCACGGTGTCCAAATAATAGTAATAATAGTAATAATAGTAATAATAGTAATAATAGTAATAATAATAATATGCTTATACTTCCTCTAAGGCATACTGATGCAGCTGATGGCACGATCCGTTTCCGGACATGAGCCTCCATGCCCTTGTTCGAGGTGCTCCATCCCCACCTAGTCAGTCTCTCGACTGATTATAGGGGCCACCGATGGAGCTCCTGAGGGCAAGACTACACTAAGCCGAGGTTATTCCGCAGTCCCAACAACCTCTTGCAAAACGTTGCCGAATGTGCAAGTGCGTACACCAAGCATGGTTGCTAGAACTACCTCAAAACCCCACCCATAACAATTTGGTATCCGCTGGGTCCACGGGCTATCAACCGGCATAGCGGAGTTTAAGATCTTCGACAGGCGCCCAACGACCCTCCTCCCCAGCATCATCCACCAAATGGTTTTGAGTTGGCATCACAGTTTAACGCCGTAAGGCCATTGGGCTGAAGCTCTGATAAACAAGCGTGACTAAGTTTTTATCATCAGGTGTTACCCTCAAATACATTACAGTCAACATTCCGAGAAGAAAGAATAATAATAATAATAATAATAATAATAATAATAATAATAATAATAATAATAATAATAATAATAATAATAATAATAATAATAATAATAGTGCTTCTCTGTCAATGGATGATGCAAATCTGCACATGCGCCTCCATCAATAATAATAATAATAATAATAATAATAATAATAATAATAATAATAATAATAATAATAATAATAATAATAATAATAATAGTGCTTCTCTGTCAATGGCTGATGCATTTCTGCACATGCGCCTCCATCGTCTCACCCGTGAGGAGTACGAAGAATTGACGATAAGCTCTAATGACACCCCCGCAAGGGCAGTTCCAACACTTCCAGACGGACCGGTATGTTCAATGAAAATACTGGTCCAGACGGAGCGGTATGTTCAATGAAAATACTGGTGGCACCGACGGGAATCGAACTGGCGACAGGGCCCGGATGGTAGAACTTGACCACTGGGCTATCACGGTGTCCAATAATAATAATAATAATAATAATAATAATAATAATAATAATAATAATAATAATAATAATAATAATAATAATAATAATAATAACAATAATAATAATAATAATAATAATAATAATAATAATAATAATAATATATTGATCTGTCATGGCTGAGCCCGAGGGCCATGCGCCTCCATCCCTCGACCCAACAGGGACTACAGTGAGTATGTTGGGGAGAGAAGAGTGACTCTAACCATCCTGCATAGAAGGCCCCAAAAGGAAGTCCCTACTACCCGCACAGTGTCGGGTACCTTGCAGGAAATCAACTACAAATGATTGATCTTCCCCGCGTGAGAGCTCCACGAGACTGAGTAGGTCCCGCATGGAGGTACTCACAGGGGTAGCAGACATTTCATGCGGTCTGCCAGCGCATGAGGACGTTTTGTGGTAAGTATCTGGGACGCCTCGAAACCCGTCACCACCCCTAGATCTCGGAATGTAAATACCCCTTTGATCCCACGTGGTGTATGTCTTATAGAAAACAACACAACGACATGGCCTCGGAACCAACACAACAACATAGCCTCGGAACCCACATCGACATAGCCTCGGAACCCACACAACAACAGAGCCTCGGAACCAACACAACAGCATAGCCTCGGAACCAACACAACAACATAGCCTCGGAGCCAACACAACGACATAGCCTCGAAACCAGTGGGAAGAGGCCCAACCACCTCCTCTTCCCGTGGGGTGCCATACTGTGCACCCCTCCATAATAATAATAATAATAATAATAATAATAATAATAATAATAATAATAATAATAATAATAGTGCTTCTCTGTCAATGGCTGATGCATTTCTGCACATGCGCCTCCATCGTCTCACCCGTGAGGGGAGTACGAAGAATTGACGATAAGCTCTAATGACACCCCCGCAAGGGCAGTTCCAACACTTCCAGACGGACCGGTATGTTCAATAATAATAATAATAATAATAATAATAATAATAATAATAATAGTAATAGTAATAGTAATAATAGCGATATCGCAGAAACAATGAAACTCCAGAACACCAAACCTTAAGAAATTTCTAAAGTCTGAAAACGCGTCGCTCCAAGCAAACGATAGCTGATCACGCTATTTCTTTCGAATGCCGTGGTGGCGGCGTGGTGCAAACACTTGTGGTGGCGACGGGGGCATACTGCTTGTGATGTTCCCCCTGCCTCCTGGCACAAAGTTGCCTTTCTACCACATGCACCTGAAGCCGTCTTCGGTGGGAACCTTGACCGAGCGATCCTTCTTCTTCTTGGGCGCCTTCTTCGGGTTCTTGTCGCCCATGGTGATTTCGTAAGGGGTGGGGAAGTCGTACATGGTCAGTTTCCTGCAGCAAGTTCACCAAAGGCCAATACATAGTATTACGACGCACATCTTTTCATGTTTTATATCCTGGGACCAAATCAGCACAAACCAACGACCATATCGAAATGAGAGGATTTGCATGGGAAGGGCAGACAGGACAGGGCGGGCGTGCACGTGGCACATTTTCGAGTTGTTCAGAGGGGCTCGAAAATAACTTCAAAAATGTATCATAAAACCGAACCAACAACGAGCCACACAACGCCCAAAACCACGGCAACCGCGACACACAATCATACAGAGAGGGAAAGCGCAAGATTCCATATATTTATACAGAGAAAGACAGGGTGGCCAAAGGAGAACAGCTTCTGGCCACTGTGGTATGTCTAGATTTTGAACAACCCCCAGCAACATTGGGGAGGGAAGAATTGGGAGCCGGGCCGGTGAAGTCAATTGCTTTGGAGGGAAATTGGGACCGGCTTGGAATTTGGATTTTGCCTTTTGTGGGTCGATCAGGACTTTCACAATTTCTTTGCTATTTTCTGTGATGTTGGTTCAATAATGCACTGTCTTGTTGTCAGACGCTGTTTGCACTGTCAGCTTCTGTCTCTATGCACAGTTTGTAACTACATTTCCACCCTATTCTCTTTTCCTCTTTCTTTGTCTCTGTTTCATGCATCCATGTTCAGTATTTTTTCCCGCAGTCTTCCCTATCCTGTCCTCCTAATTCTGCCTAATATCTGCAATACTTGCAATGCCCAGTTAGTGGTTACTTGCGGATTGTGGGTTATTGCACCAAGTCACGTGTCTTCCATTATGTTCCATTATCATCCCCCTGCCTTCGCCTTCCCTGTACCTACCTACCTACCCTACCTACCTACCTACCTACCTACCTACCTTCCTACCTTACCTACCTGCCTACCCACCTACCTACGCACCTGCCTGCCTGCCTGACTTACTGACTGACTGACTGTCTGACTGACTGACTGACTGACCGACTGACTGTCTGTCTGTCTGCCTGTCTACCTACCTACCTAGCTACCTACCTACCTACTTACCTAATTAATTAACTAACTAACTAACTCACTCACTAACTAACTCACTAACTAACTAACTAACTAACTAACTAACTAACTAGCTCACTCACTCACTCACTCACTCACTAACTAACTAACTAACTAACTAACCAACTGTCCAACTAACCAACCAACTAACCAACTAACTAACTAAGTAACTAACTAACTACCACCGCCACCATCAGCATCATCATTGACAACAACAAAAACATCACCACCACCACCACCAACAAAACAACCACCACCACCACAACAACAACAACAGCAACAACACCAACAACAACAACACCAACAACAACACCAACAACAACACCACCACCACCAACAACAACAACAACAACAGCAGCAGCAACACCAACAATAATTGAACAACAACAATCAAACAACAATTGAACAGCAACAATTGAACAGCAACAACAACAACAACAACAACAACAGCAACAACAACAACAATTGAACAACAACAACAACAACAACAAACAGACACCCATTCTCTCTGTAACACATACACCAAAGCCATGCAACAGAAAACAACACCCAAACAATAAACAGAACCCCCCCCCAAAAAAAACCTTAAAAAAGGCGGGAAAACATTTGAACTTGAAAATTTCAAGTCAAGTTTGAGTGTAGAAATTTGAACTTGACATTTTAAAATTTGATAAATTACATTAGGTTGCATGCATTTTGATGTAAAACAACATAAAAAGGAAAAGGAACCAACCTCAATCAAGTTAGAGCCCAACCGCAAACTGCTCGCTCAGTGTACGTGTAACGGTTGCAACGGTAACCAATTGCTTTTAAAATGATTCGCATTGTTTTATTCAGTTAACATGTTTCATTTTGAAAGAAAACAAAAGCAAGAACAGTAATATTAATATTGAATAGGATCTGTCATTGTCTGTCAATGTTAATTAATCACTGAGCTACTAGTGCTTCACATTCAGAACCGGTGCCACCCGCAAACTTGAAATTTTTTATTTGAATTGCAATTTGAGTTAATATTATTAATTTTGAATTAAATAAATTAAAGTACATACGTTTTGGTGTAAAACAACATATATAAAAACAGAGAGAAACTAAACTCAATCAAGTTAGAACCACTCAGCAAAGAAAGGCCACGGTGACTGCAAAATCGTCTTAAAAAAACTGCTGTAACGGCGGAGTGGAAATTCAATTTTTAAATTTTTTTTCAAAGATAGGAATTCAGTGAGGTGAAATCTTTTGTTTTTATTAAAACAATATTAATGTATACATTGTATAACCATGAAGTTTCAAACGTGTGCCACCGACTTTCATATCAAATTCAACTTGCATGCGGTTAACTTCCACTTATCCTGTCACTGAACCGTGCCCAGACCTACGACAAGACAAAACGATTCCGCTCCTAGTCCCAGTTTTGAAAAAAAAAGTATATAAGAAAAAATAATTTATTTTTGTTAGTTTTAATTGTCTTATCATAATTATCAACATCGTTGTTCAAATTCAACTAATAGAAAAATTTAAGAACGTGACGGCTGTTACAGTGACTCAATATTTAATAATATAACAACTATCTAACGACTTGTAGAATGTGGAATACCTAACGTAGAAGGCGTATTCCTCATTCTACAAGTCGTTAGATAGTTGTTATATTATTAAATATTGAGTCACTGTAACACTGTCACGACTCAATTTTCTGACCAAAAATTTCAAAACTAAGGCTAGTCTTGGAGTTCAATACTGATAACTGTCAATTTAATTAATAAATATAAATAATTATCTTATTTTCATAAATTAATGTTTATGGTATTTAATGATTTATCAATTTGACACTTCCATCTAATTTAATATTTGGTTGCGATCGGTGACCCACCAAACTTTACCTTGCTCAGGTTAAAAATTTTCCCAATAATATTTTTGCTGCTGCCGTAGCCGAGCCGCACCTCGGAAACGCTCAGGTATTCGTCCTCTTATGCCTTGCGGCCTACGTAGAGGGAGGCTTGGGTAAGCCTAAGACCTGCCTATACTAGTACGCGAGTACATTGTCTTCGACCCTGAGGTCCCAGGGTTGGTCATGTTTGCTCCGAAGGTAGTAGGCTCGGTATACCTTGACTTCCTTGGGTAATGGGATACCCGAAAGTTCGAGCAGTCTGTAGTAAGAATTGATATCTTCCTGCGACCACTGCAACTTTCTGAGCTGGTGTGGTTCAAGCAAACATATCGGATCTTTCCGGATGCCGTAGAACCGGAGGGTGTGCTTTCGCTGATAGTCCTCCAATCCCACCCATCCTCGCAGCGATTTGGCTTGCTCGAACAAGGTTTTGGTAAATTTCACTCGGTCCTCATCCATCGACTTGTACCGAGCGATCCCCGGTAACGGATTGTCGCGATGACTCCATGTGTGAGGAACATCCCATCCAAAACATGGCGGTGTCCATGCGCAGGATATCAATTCGATGTCATTGTTGTATGCGTGATCTGGGCATCGGTGAGGCCCGTATCGCTCTGGTGACGCATACGCTCTTTCCGTGAGGTGCCATCTCCGCGAGCATCTCGGGCCCCATCCTCTCCCGCGTTTCTTTGACCCTTCACACTGTACCCTCAGGACGTTGTCCTGTTCGGTGAGCTCGTACCTCGCTTTGTCAAGGTAGTCCGAGAAGCCCCGTTCGTCGAATGGAGGCTTTGGTGGCGGCAGGTTAATCTTGCGAGGGTTTGCCTCAAACAAGTGCGGGTCTGGGACCCAATTAATCTGGTTGCCCACCAATCGTATTCGGTACTGCTCCTTAGACGGTGTGAACGGTAACGTTCGTTCGTTGGTTGTGTGTGCGAGCGCCGGGCATTGTAGCCGCAGCCTGCGCTCCGCATCCGTGATATCTGGGTATATCCGGTGTACTCTACGCGTCAGTGCGTCATACGCGTAGCGCACCGGTTTCTGATACTCCTCCCTTTCCCGATCTCGGTCTTGGTTCAAGTGTAGGTCCATATCTCTCAACATCGTTTCCGTGTCGATGCGATATGGCCTACGCACTCCGGGTGCTAAGACCCTCCACGTTCGCGGCGGTACCGGGCCCCGTTCCGAATACGCGTATATCGGACGGTCGATCGGTCCGTATACTCCGAATATGTTATCGGATGCATGAAAGTACGCGGGGAATACTTCGTCCCTGCCCCAACGTGCCGTCGGCTCCGGTGGCGGGCAGCGGTGATGCTGGTACGCCGGATCCGTGGGCCGTGGCCGCTCATCGGGCCGCTTCTCTTCGGGCGGGTTCAGCTTGTCACTGTAAGCGTCGGGCTTGAGTCTATCGTCATCGCCGACTTTCTTCCAGTATTTTAAGCGTGCTTCCTCCCTAGCGTCCATCCGCGTGAGGCTCAATTCTTCGCCATAATATAGGCTCTCGTCTTCCTCTGGGATCCACCCAAATCCCGAGTGTTGAGGGGTGTTTAGCCCTTCGGGATCGACGTTCTCATCGGTGTGTTGCGATGCAGGTGTACTGCTGTCCTCAGTCGATGCCTCCCCCTCGTCAGCCGATGACTTCATAGGAGTCGTCAACATCTCCGACTCGACTTCAGCTTTTCCCCGTGGGGATTTCAGTGTGGTCACAACACTAGCCTGAGTTGTGCCACCTGAAGGTTGAGCGGGTGTGAGCGGTGTATTGGGACCGCCAAGGTTGCGCTGCAGGGTTTCGTTTCCCTGTGCGCCCTTCGTGCAGGGTTGTTTGCGCCACTGCTCGGAGTGATCATTGTGGTGTGGGGTGTCCCCTCTGGTGAGGTATGTATGTGACTGCACCTGAAGTTCGCTGCCTCAGATGGGTCTGGTTCGTCCAACTGCTCCGCTTCGCGACGCCGGTCCGCCACCGGGCTAGCTGCCGGGGTCGTTCCGGCCGGACTATCCCGCGCGGATGGAGGGAGCCGTTGCCCTTCTCCCGCGATCGCCCATAATCCTAGGTGTACTATCAGTATCACCAGGACCGAAGCCATGAACGCGAGGAGGAATCCCAGATACTGCTCCGTCAGATGTTCGGTGCCAAACATACACCGCCAGGTGCCTATATCACGTATGTGTCCGTAAGTTCGTATGTATATATATCTGTATGTCAGTCCAAGCACACCGAGCAATGTGCAATGTGTGTGTTGTTCTCGTGTCGGTGTTCGACTCTCTGCTCGTTTCCAAACGCTGGTCAACAGCGTGACAACGCGGGTGCACCCATGCCCCGGTCATCTTTGCTGTCCGCGTGTTCCACCCTCGCCGTACTGCGCGATTTGCGGCGGTATGTAAATAGGGACATGTTATATTTCTTAGTGGTATAGATATGCTTATGTGTATACGTAGGGCCGTCAGGTGCCTTAGAGCCCCTTCCATCCAAACAAAGAGCAAACAAGAGCGATCATAATATCTAAGACACTCTGTGGGGAATAACTTATCATACACCATCATGCCATTGCCGCGGGAGGCGGGTGTGCAGCTCGAGAGGAGGTGGGTATAATGTGCAATGCCAACCATATCAATGGGCATTGCTGCGCGTCAACATGGTTAGCCCGAAGCTATTCCGACCCCTGGTGGAACACCAACTACTAGCCCGTCAAGATACCTTCAGGGCCGTCGCACCTCACGGAGGGTAGGCAGGGTCTTTTCCCCTGTATCATGTCATGTTAGGATCTCTAAGAAGAATGGACTTAGGTAGTATTTTAACAGATATGGAGTCCAAAGCCGTGTCCCTTTCCTATGCTAGTTTCTTACTGTTGCTACCCAGTATTGGTCTTTGGATCTCGCATACTACCCACGTTAACTATGCTTGTGAGGTGTCACACGGCATGCTGAGCTAGGCTAGCTTGCGCCTCTTTGCCTGCCCTAATTTGGCTTTCTTATATTTGCCTGGTGGTGGTGCCCCGATGAAATGGGTCGCTATGCCCTCGGCTACTATCTCATCCCTCACCCGTAGGGGGATTCGACCGTGCTGTAGATCGAATGGGTAATCCAGCACCATCCTAGGCCACGCCTGTATTTGCTACGGCGTGTAGCTTTCGGACTTGTTCGTGATGCCTTTCCAGAACATTTCGACTTGGTTGGAGTCGCGGTACACCGGATAAAAAGTCCGTGATTCCGGCTCGTCGAGGTCCTGGTGTGATCGATAGAACTGCAGTACGGGCGGCTCGGCTTTGATGGCCTTGCTTGTGCGCGTGACCCAAGTCTGCGGCTCCCATTCTCTCACTTTCATGAGGAAGAAATCGTTGAGGCAATCGTCACCGACGTGTGCCTCTGGTGGCCGAAGAAGGTATATCTTTCCGACGTGCCAGTGCATGGTTTTCACGTCGTCGGCCGACCTCAGCTTTGATTCAGCTGGTGGGCGTCTCGGCACCGGTTCGACCTTCTCCTCCTGTTCCGACTGCAGGTGGTTGGTCGGCCCTGGCGCGATAACGTCCCCCTCGGAAGCGTCGGCTTGTTCAGCCGCGACTTCTTCGGCTTCGTTATTATTCGGATCATTCCCCTCGGCTTCAGCCGGCAAGGGTTGTGTCGGGTTCTCTTTCGCCTCGGCAGTCTTGTCTCGGCGCTTGGGCGGCGGCCTTAAACTGTGTTCCAGCTTCTGTACCGCTTCTGTCATCGTTTCGTTACGATCCAGCATGGGGTTAAAACGCATCAGCCGCCGTACATGTACTACTAGCGTCTTACCCTTTCCCTGTATTCGGTATGTCAAAGCACCTACTTGTTCTACAACAGTGTAAGGGCCTTGCCACATCGGGAAGACTTTGATGCTAACGAAGTTGGGTACCTGGGGTACGTACAGGAAGACTAAGTCCCCTTTATGGTATTCCCCCGACTCATACTTGACTTTGTTCGGCGTCTGCTGGTTTGTTTGTGAGCATCTTCGGCCTCCCGTGCCTTCATGACGTAGTGTCTGGCTTCCGCCATAACTCGTAGGCGACAGGCCATCAGCTCATCATGCTCCAAAAAGCCTCCTTCCGGGAGGTTTGGTAACACCAGCTCCTCCGGAATCCTCAAGTGCTGCCCGTATACCAAGAGATTGGGGGAAGCGCCAGTGGCTTTTCCGCCCAATGCCCTCGATGCGGTGTTGTTCATGGAGAACACAAAAGACGGTAAGGCCTTATGCCATATGTGCTGATTATCGCAACAATACTGCTGAAGCGCGGCCTTGAGCGGTCTATGGACCCTCTCGATTTTGCCGTTGCTCTCTGGTGAATATGCAGTTACGTATTTCCACTTAAAGCCCCACACTGTGGACAGCCAAGCGGAGAGTTCGTTTGTAAACTCCGATCCCCGATCGCTGTACACATTTTTCAGCACTCCGGTATATCGGAAGACATGGTCGACCAGGGCATCGCATGTCGATTCCGCATCCTTTTCCACAACTGGTACCGCGAACACATAATTCGAGAAGCGGTCTATGGCTGTCAGGATGTACCGATAATTGTGGGTCTCCGCTCGCGGTAGCGGTCCTACGTAATCAACATGTAAAGTTTCAAATAGGTTCTCGACAAGCTTGTATTCGCCATAAAGGCTTCTCTGAGCGTTGTTGTGTGGTGTCTTGGTTTGCTTGCAGTGTTCGCATGTGTCGACTGTGTCGGCAATGGATTTCTGCATGCCATGCCACCAAAATCTGCGTGAAATAAACCATTACATTTTATCCCTTTCATTGTGTGAGTTGAGAGCAGAGCGGTGAGTAGCTAAAAGGATCGCCTTGCGTAACTGGTTGGTACCCACAGTGTCCACTTTGAAGGCGTCTTTCCCACTTACCGCCTGCCCCCTTATACCACAGGAGGTTATCATGCCAGGTCATCGTTTTCTTATGGGCTTTTATTTCTCTCGTCTCAGGATTTGCTATCGGGTCAATAGCGTGAGCAATGAAGGGGCCCCATTCCTAAGAGCTCTTCGCCAATTGACCAAACACCTCGGGGCTCGCCACCGTCATATCTATGTCATCCAGCTGGAGAGCACTGGTGACTAGGCTTATAGGCCCCTCTGTTCGGTGTGTTCGCTTGGCAGCCGCGATAATCGCCGACCTTTCAGGGTTTCAACATGCTGGGGTACCCAGAACGACTGCGTCTTATCCGCGAAAAATTGGTTAAAGGAGTGTTCATGTTCATGGGTCTGACCCCGCTTTATATCCCCCTCGCTGAGGATGTCCGACTGGGTGTCGATCTCCTCCAGCAGGTTTTGCCAGTCCTCATCTTCGTGTTGCGCGCAGCACACGCGACGTATGCATTGCAGCCGGTCCAACAGTTCAGCTTGAGAATCGGGTTTATATCCCGGTGTCCAGCTTTGCGCGTTGGTGGCCATGTATGCCATCCCCGCCGGCAACGTGTCTTTGAAATCTGCTATATGCTCCGTGGCCGTCCAGTCATCATCGGCTGTCCATCCGACTAGGCAGGCCGTGAGAGTTTCTAATGCAAAGCGGTCTAATCCGTCGCCTACGGAGCCTTTCACCCGAGGCATCCGTGATAGGCTATCTGGGACCATATTTTCTTTACCTTTAATGTACTCGATGGTGAAATCATACAAAGCCAGCTCCGACTGCCATCGGGCCAGTCGTCCCGTATGTTCTCGGTCCATAAGCCATCTAAGGTTGGCGTTATCTGTTTGAACCAATATGTTCGGAGCACCCCACAAGTACTCCCTCAGCCGACTGAACGCCCAAACTATCGCCAACGCTTCGCGTTGTCTGGTGCAGTAGTTGACTTGTTCGGGCGTCAACTTCTTGCTGACGAACATGATCGGTCTCAACTGTTTGTGGTCAGAATCGTATTGTTGTAAGACGGCCCCGACCGCGTATTTCGACGCGTCGGTTGCTACAACAAAACGCTTCTCAAAGTCGGGGAGAACCAAGACCGATCCGCCCTCTGTGAGGGGGTCTCGTGACAACGCCTCCTTTAGCTTTGTGTATACCTCCGCCGCCTTTGGCGGCCACTCGCCATCCGGGTCGCTGTGAAGGCAGAAGTCCCGTAATGGTTTGACAAAGTCCTGGAAGTTCGGGATAAATTCCGAGTACACCTGTGCCATACAGGAAGGAGTGCAGCGCTGTGCGTGTGTTTGGGCGTGGAAGGGAACGGATAGCGTCCCGCTTCTTCGGCTTCAACACTATTACCCATCCTTGACTCTGTACCCTAGATAATCGTTGTGGTCCTTAGCGAACGAACACTTCTCTAGGTTCAACCTGAGGCCGAAGGCTTCTAGGCGTCTCAAGATGTCCGACACGTGAGCCAGGTGCTCCGCTTCTGTGTTGAATAAATAACGATATCATCGATGTAACAAAAGCTATACTGGTTAGTATGCCCGTAAGTTCCGGTGAACTTCGGATCACCGTACTTCGGGTCGGACAGAGCTTGATTCATGAATCATGAAAGATAGCCGGGGCGGTTTTCAATCCCATGGAGAGGACTGTCCACTGGTACAGTCTCCCGCCGACGGCGAAGGCCGTCAGTGCCCGACTTTCCACATCCAAAGGGATGTTCCAGAATCCATTCTTCAAGTCTAGCTTTGTAAAGAACTTAGCATCCCGGAGTCGGTTGAGGCCATCCCGCATACGGGGGATTGGTGCCTCAACGCTCTTGATGATCTTATTGAGCCTCGTGTAAAAGATGCAAAATCGTTGCTTGCCATCCGGCTTTGGCGCAAGCCGAACCGGTGATCGGTACTCCGACCACGACGGTTCTATTAGCCGTTTAGCCAACATATCTTGAATCATTTCCTCGCAGATCTGCTCCTCCTTGTAACTGAGGCGCGATCCGTGAGACGATGCATCGTCTGTCCCACTTGTCGCTCTATCTTAGCAGCAGTGTGCGTCACGCCGCCGGCTACAAGGGGTCCAAAAAGTGTCTTATTCTTCAGAAACTGAGCCTTGAGATCCCGAACAAAGTCTGGTAACCCTGACTGTCGCGCCACGACTTCGTCGATGATCTCTTCGACCGGTTTTTGGTCTCTCGGGTCATCCGGGTACTCTAAGATGGAGTCCGGATCCTCAACCTAGTAGCTCGCACAATTTGTCGGATTTGAAGAAAGATTTATCGTCTCTGTTGATTTCTCCAGGTTAAGCCAATCTGCGTGCATTTTGAAAGAGTTCTTGCAGAGCATCTGTAGATGAGTAAAATTCTGCACTGGCGTAAGGTCGAAAAAGACAAAGCAGTCTTGCGTTGGTGGTAGTATGTGACGGCTTAGGTCACACAAAGCACGCCCCGCGCGCGCGCGCCAGTGTTGGTACAAATTGGGCTGTTCGTTCTCATCCTTCGCGTCCCTGCCTGGGTATCTCGTGGTGGACTGGTTGTCCCATGTTGCAAATTCCTGAAGTTCTACTAACATATCGGCGTATTGTTTCGCTGCCGACTTGTGAAAGAACCCCGGAAAGATCTGAAAGGCAATCTCCCGCATGTCATCCACCTTTCGGGTCAGTAGTTTGGTTCTGTATGCCAACCATCCTGCCTTGATCCTAATCGGAATGCCATGAGTGGTTTAACCTGTCGGCTAGGTATCGGTATTGGGTCATCGACCACCCTATCAAATACATCCCTCCACCACATCACGGTGGGGTGTATCGGGAGTATAATGGTGATGTCTTCGCCCCGATCCAACCTGTCAGCCAGGAGTTTCGGCACCTTCGATAGGTTCTCGGGCTGTATGGGCTCCGATCCCTTATACCATAGTTGTAACTTTTCCATCATATTATCGTCCTCTGTGAGGCGTTTAGATGCATGGAAAACCAAGCTCGATTTGACCCTTATGAATTCATGAGGCCATTTCTGCCCTCCCCCATACAGGTAGGTTTGGTCAAAGCCGTGCCATGATTCATCCTGCTTCCGCAGCAGCAAGATTTGGGCCCCGCGCTCAGCTGCCAAATCCTCGAAGCCCGCCCATGGGCCGGTCAGCTCCGGGACATAAACTTCGTGTATACCATGCTGTGCCAGCGGGCGTAACACGCTGCTGTGTCCGTATATCATGCGGTATGGGGGGTGCGGGAGGGATCAAGGTCACCTGCGCTCTCCCCCTATACGGATGATCTACCGGACGTTCTGGACTAGGGTTAAGTATGGGGTATTCCGCCACGTGTCGGCCCCTTCCATACTTAATAACATCCTGCCCTAATAAAAGCTGAGCTTCCATCATCTTCAGATCAGGTTTACCCAGCACTATTGTTCCCGAGAAATCTGGCACCACCAAGACGTGTATTGTGTATGTCATGCCAGTCGGGAATTCCACTGTCAACGGAATACGACCAATGATCGCACTTCTTCCGTCGTTAGCACCCCGGATATATCCGAGCTTCCCTTCGCACGTGAAATCGAATAACTTTCCGAATTTATCTATAAATCTTTTTCCCGCGAAGGTGATTTGTGCCATGCTATCGTTACCGGTGTCCAGGTGGGCGTTGAGCTCCCGCCAAAATAGACGGGTGTAGCTCATGTCCCTTGCCTCCGCTGCAGGGAGGTCCTGGGGTTCGGCTGTCGACATGAGGGGTTGTTGCAGTTCCATCTCAGCATACCTGCGTGCCATCCGGCGTTATGTATCGTCAAGCTTGTCCGGGTCCACCATGGGTGTTAGTCCCATCTGGCTTACGACCGCCGGAGCAACGCTTGGGCCATCCCGTGGGCGGGAGCACTACAGGATTCTGTGCTGTGAATGGTGATGCAGTATACATGTTGTCTGTGTGTGGGGGAAATGCATGGTCAATATGCGGTATATTCGGGTGGTTAATATCGGAACCGGCCACCGTTCCCGGGGCTAGTCGAACACCCCGACCGAGCAAAGACCGTTGAGGTGCTATTTGTTGTTTTGCCCTGGCTTTAATGTTAATCACCTTGTTCTCAAAAGGGGCTGTTTTCTGTAGTGAGGCGACTGGGATGGAACCTGCCTTGCTTACGCAGGTGTCCGCTGTGCGGACACGGCAACTTAGCCCGTCCATTTTACCATCATCCTCACTAGCCGCCTGTGCGACATCGTCTTCGGTGGAAATGGGTGAGGGTCCGCCTGTACATTGTTGCGGAAGGTCGTCACCTCAGGTGAAGGTGGACGGCCACGACTACTGTTGTGCCCCTCTGTTATCTCTTCGCTCACCCCTGCCGTAGCAGTACTATTGACTGTGATCGAGGGGTCTGTGACCCCCGCAATACTATCTACCTGCGGTGTAGAAGGGGCCGCCTCTGGCTTGTCAGTGCGTGTTCTCTTACTCATACATATTTGACAATTTTCGACAACATCTGTCCTGCCTTTTTTTTTCTTTTTTAGACAGACAGAGAGGGAGAGAGACAAGAGAGGGAAATAAAAAAGATAATGCAACACAAGCTTGATACAGTTCGGGGGGGGGGGGAGAGGGGGCACAACCCCAAAGAACATGCGCAAAAAATCAACACACACACATTCGCAAAAGCACAAGAATTCACACACACACATTCGCAAAAGCACAAGAATTCACACACACACATTCGCAAAAGCACAAGAATTCACACACACACGTTACACACAAAAAGCACAAAAATCCACACACACACACATACACTCTTGATGATACAAACAGTACACACTTATTGCCAAGAGCACAAAACTGATTTGATACCAAAATGTCCAACACGAAGAGTGGACAGCTTTGGTTTTTTTAGAGGCCCCCCCCCGAACTGTATCATATTGCGCAGGTTGCACTTCGGTGGCACCGACTACCGACATAAAATCCTTGGGGCTCGATACGGGCAAAAACACCAAAAGTAAAAACTATCGCCTGCACACACAAAAATCACACAGAAAAAATCACACACAAAAATCACACACGACGATCACACACAAAAATCACACACGACGATACACACAACGATCACACACGACGATCACACACGACGATACACACGACAATACACACAAAAATCACACACGAAAATCACACACGACGATCACACACGACGATCACACACGACGATCACACACAAAAATCACACACGACGATCACACACGACGATACACACACGACGATCACACACAAAAATCACACAACGATACACACGACGATACACACAAAAATCACACACGACGATACACACGACGATCACACACAAGATGCAGTCTTGCGAAAGGATACAGAAACGATTTGTGAAAAGTCCAAGAAAGGGAGAGGGTGGGGATTTTCTAATCTCTGTGATTGTGTATCGTCGTGTCTGACTTTGGTTGTGTGTAAAAATGTGCGTATGATTTGTAGTGTTATGAATTCGTGTGTGTGATTTTGTGTGTCTGTTGTTTTCTTTCTTTTTTTTGTCTTTCTGAACAAGGGTGTGTGTGTGTTTAACGTCTGTTTGTTGTTCTGTCGCGCGTGCATTCTGCGTGAGCTGAGTTTGGTGTTTTTGTGCAGACTTCCTACATTTTTTGAATGTTCTACCAAATTCCTTGCATTTGCACTCAGGCATCCCGTGGTGATAATAAACAAAACACACACACGCACACACACAAAACAAAGACAAAACAGGATCAGCGTGAAAGAAAAACCATCCTACGAGTTTTCCTCTCTGTTAACTCTTCCCATCCATTCACCTGTCCCTTTTTCCCTTGCATTTCTTACCCCCCCCCCCCCCCTCACCTTTCTTCTTGCAATCAGTCTCTCTCTCTCCCTTCATGTTGCGCCGTTATAATCAGCCAAGTATTACAAAATATATTTGCTAAAAACTAAAAACGTTATTTACGCGCCTTCCTTAGGTATGGACGACGAAGACCGAGAACTCTTTAAATGGATACAGCAAAATGCTTGCAAAGACAAAGTTACGCATTTAGAAGGTATGGGAGAACAATTCAAAAAGGAATGGGAAGACCTGCGAAACTTTGTTGAGCAAAAAAAGTCGCTAGCAGAATTCAAATTGGTACCAAACATGCCCCTCTTTTTTTTAACAGAAACCTTCCTTGCACATTCTCTTTTTCTTGTTCTTTGCTAGGCCCAAAACGACAAGTTGAGAAATTATGCGCAGATACTCAGAGCGATATACGAATCTCTTGACAGTGAGTCCTTTACGCGTAGTCAATCGCGGCGCCGTGGAGCTACCCGGACGACCCCTCCCGTGCGAAGCAGCAAGCCTCCAAAACAAAAAAAACGTCGCGGCGACATTTCGGACGATCAGATAACACTTTGGCATGCTTGGGCGCGGGGTTTCGACGGGAAGTGCCTGCAAGCCGAAGATAAAAAAAGCTACAGAATATAGCACGCCAATCATTCGTGTCTTTTCTGACTGACACTGAGGCAAAACAGGACGCCGGAAGGTTGTACAAGCAATATCACCAGGAAAACGCAAACGTTGGTCTCGCTCGCGCTGTCGCCCCGAGTAGTAACGCGGGGGGAGGTTCAGGTGCCTCGCCCCAATCACAGCCGCCTCCGTCTCAATCGCCGTTGCACGATCCGGTACACACTTTTTACGCAAGTGATTTTTTTCTTTTTGATTGGCAAAAAAAAAGAAAAAAAAGGAAAAGACCGTAAGAGTGAGTGAGATCACCAGCACCTCATTTTCTTTTTTTATTTCTTGTGAAATTTTTAGGATCTGGATGCACGTACTGCGCTCTATTTAGCGGGGACGCGAGGACACCGTTCGCATGGACAACGCTAACAATTCGGTCCGCTTGATTTTTTTTTTAATTCTCCGGACGAACAATAAAAAAAAAAGTTTTTCTAATTTAAAAAAAAATTGCTACAGACTAGTCTTTTTTTAATTTGTCAGCAGAAAAAAAATCGGGGTTGTCTTAGACAGGTTCTACGTATCGCTCGATGGCCCGCCGGCACAAGGGGCACGCCGTGAGCTGTGCCGCACAGCCCGCGCACAGCTGCGCGTGGCCGCACGGAAACAACACCACCGGCCGCCGTTCGTCGGAGTCTAGATCCTCCAGACACACGACACAGCATAGCTGCCGCAAACGCTCGTGCTCGCTCGCCAGCTTCTGGCGCAGCTCGTCCGCGGCGGCCAGCGCCGACGACACGGCGCTGACGTCCTCGCCGTCGGCCCACTGCAGCGGGTCAATGGCCCGCAACAGCCGGATCGCCGCGGCGGAGCCTTTTCCATCGTTCAGCTGCAACGACTTTTCCTTGGTGCGCAGCCGGCGCAGACAGCGGCGCAGACAGCGGCGCGATGTGCGCAGCTTCTGCTCCAAGGACTGTAGTTGCTGCTGCTTACGGGCCACGTCGCCCGACAATTCGTGCGCGGTGGCTTCTTCTTTGGCCAGCTCGGCCCGCACGTTAGACAGTTCTTGGTGCTTGGCCCCCAGCCGCACGCAGTCGGCGCAGCGCTCCCGCTCTTGTTCTTCTTCCTGGTCGCTATTATCGCCGTCGCTCTCCGCCCGTCCCGAGTCGTTCGCTATCTTCTGCAGGAAAGCCACTGTGTTGGCAGGCGTGGTGTGTCCGGTCGTCGCCAGGCGATTCTTGACCTTGCACCAGACGCCCCACGCCACCTCCAGCCCGGGGGTCCAGCTCCCGAGCCAGTTGGCGCCCAGCGCACCCGCGCCGAGCAGCGCGGCTATGCACAGCAAGGGCGGCACGGACGACAGCACGACCGAGAACTGGGAGGGCTGGTCACGGAAGACGTTGCACAGGGCCAGCTCCAGCAGCTGCTGTAGGAGGCGAGGCTCGGGTGATGTTTGCTGCAAGAAGAATTGCAGCAGCACCGGCGACTGGCCCGCCACGGCCGCCGCCAGCCACACCGGCTCGGACGTCTGCAGCAGCTCGCCCGCCTTGGCCAGGACCGACAGCACCCGGCCCCGCTCTAGCTGCAGCAGGGCCGTGCGCAGCAACACCACGAACCAGCACGTGTCACCAAAGCTCGGCGCCGACGGCACGCCGACCCGCAGCACTCGCAGCAGGGCCATCAGCAGCACTTCCCGCGGGAACAGCTCCGCCGCCTTCTCGCGCCGGCCGTCCACTACTGTCTTAAGCCCCGCCAGCACCGACCTCAGCGGCCCGGGCGCCGTGTAGCGCTGGCGGAGCCTCTGCCACAGCACTGCCGCCGCTTCTAAAAACGTCGCCCACGTGGCGGCGTACAGCAGGGGCGACACGGGCAGGGCCAGCGCCTTGACCAGCAGCGACGACGCCGTTTCGAGGTTCTCGCAACTGTTGTCCAGCAGCTTCGACAGCACGACCGCGGCCAGCCGGTACTGCTGGTCGTCGTTGCCGCGGGGCAGCTTTTGCAGGGCCCGCCACAAGGTGTCCAGCGTTTCGCCGGGGGCGTTTTCCGCGGAAAGTTGGTAGAACAGCGACAGCAGTTCCTGGTACAGCACACCCGTGCTGCTGCCGCGCAAGTAGGCCGAGTACGGCAGCTCGGCCAACAACGTCCGGGACGCGCGCGAAGCGTCGTGGCGTAAACTTCTGAGCACGGTAGCGAGGAGCTCGCACCGGCCCTGGCGCGCTAGTGTCCCGATCAGCGCCATCCACAGCCCGGACAGCGCTTCGCTGTCCAGCAGGAGTTGCAGCCCCTCGTTTGTAAATTCAGGCGCGGGCAGTCCGGTCCGCACAACCGCCGCACAAGCCTCGTAGTCGGCCTGCATATGATCTGTTTTTTTTTTGGTTTGTCTTGTTTGGCAGACGCTTGAGAGCAAAAAGAAAGAGAGGGACAGAGCTCCTGGCCTTTTTTTTTTTGGTTTGGTTTTGTCCTTGGCCAGGCCTTTCTTTTTTTGGCGCGGCCGGCCCCCCCTCCCCCAATTGCTTTTTTTTGGGGGGCAAACTTTCTTTGTGTTTTTTTCTTCTTGCCGTTCGTTCGTGGCGCCCCCCCCCCCCTCCCCGCCCTCCTTCAAAAAGAATTGACAACTTTTGCTCTCGCTATTTCTCTCTCGCTATTTCTCTCTCGCCGTTTCTCGCTATTTCTCTCTCTCGCTCGCCGTTTAACCTTTTTTTTCCCCTTGTGGTTTCCGCGGCCTGAACTGTCCTCGAAAATCTTAGGAGATTGTAAATGAGGCGCCTTTCCAGCTTTCATTCCTCTTGGCCGCGAGGACGATGGCAGTTATGAAAAACGCTAGCCACATGATTACAATGAACACCCATCAGAGTTCACCTGGCGCAATCGGATCGCACACCGCACCAATCCGGCCGTAGATTGAATCTACGGGATGCTTACGCTTATTGTATCCCCACTTCCAGCAACACGAAAAGAGAAGAACTGCTGAACAAATACTCACCAGAACTGTGCAAGCTACAAGTCCATCGAGGCAAGTTTTTCTTCAAAGACGAACTTGAAATATGCCTGATAAGGAATCTCGGCTCTATTATGTATGTCGATTGAGTTGTTGCACTTTATCTCGATCCTAAACGGCGGCTCAGACTCGTACTCATACCCATTATGCCGATACGATATGTTGCCAATGAGGTCCACCAAGGGAAAGCGTATTCTGTACCGCCGGTCCGCCATAGTATCTTTATGATGTTTGGGCCCGTCGACGTAAGCCCAGAGAAGTTGGTGCCAATCGTGACCGCATCGCAGGGACCCCCGGCAGCTACTTTTTGCATCGTCCCGAACACCTCTTTGTCCTTGTGCACGTAGCTGTCGGCTTGCTGGACCACGCAGACCGCCTGCGCGATGGATGTCAGGGCTAAGATCGTTAGCACGGAGATGGCTAGCCGCATGTTCTGGTTTTTTTCTTTTTCGGTCTTTGGCAAATAATTTAATTTAGAATACAGGGTTTTCAAAGTCAGGAGTTACACCCCAGAAAACGCCCAAAAAAAGCAGGGAGCAAAAAAAAAGCACCCCCCCTTTTTTTTCGTTTGTTCTTTCCCCGCCCAAAACTTTTGATGGTCGTCCTTCCACCACAAACCCCCCTTTCTCTCCCCCCCCCCCGCACCGAAAAAGCTGTCTCCCCTCTCTCTCTCGCTCTCTCTCTCTCTCTCTTTCCCCCCCCCCCCCTCTTGGCTTTATGACCTCCCGCGCTCTATGGACTCTCTCCCTCTCTTTCTTGTGCTTTGCGCGGCCTGAACTTGCCTCGAATATCTCAGAGGACGTTGAATGTTGCTCCTTTGTATTTCTTATGTCTTATTGCCGCGAGGGTGATAACAGTTATTAAAAACACTAGCCACAACATCAGTAGGAAAAAGCAGGATTCTACAAAGTTACCAATCAGTCCGCGCCAACTTATTTCGGTATAGCTAGTCAGATTCTTCCACGCTAGCCAGCAAAAGGCAATGAGACAGAACGCCGAGAAGATACTCAAAAGACCCACGAAAGCGAAAAGCGCATTGAAGAAGGAAATGTCTTCAAAGACGAATTTGAAATCTGCTTCATAAGGAATCTCGGCTCTGTTATGTATGTCAACCGAGTGTTTGCACATTACTTCGATCGTAAACGGAGGTTTAGACTTGTGTATGCCCACTGAGTCGATACGTTATGTTGCCAAATATGTCAACCAAGGGAAAGCGTACCCTGTACAGCCGGTTCGTATCCCAAAAGTTTTGTTTGGGGTTCTCCACGCCTGCTGTGATAAGTGGGTGCCAACCATGGTCGCAACGCAGGGACCCGCGGCAGCTAGCTTTTTGCATAAATATTTTGGTGTCCTTGTGTAGGTCGGTCTCGACATGCCGAACCTCGCAGACCGCTTGCGCGATGGATGCCAAGGCTATGGCGTGCCAGAAGAGCCGCATTTTCCTTTTTTTTAAAATAAAAGGCTAGTTACAAAAAGAAAGTAGGAGTGTTTTTTTTCGAGGCCCCGGGTTGGGAGGGGGTTGTGCTTGTTAGTTTTTTTCCTTGATGCTGTGCCCGGCTCCATAGCCAAAAGGGGAAAGGTAGCGCAGGAAAAGAGGTTTCCCCCCCCCCCCCATCCTTCCCTTTGATTGTCCTTATGTTCTCTCTCGCTCTCTATCTTTCTTGGAGGGGTTCTTGAACCGCGTTCAAAACCTTTTCAGATTTCTGAAAATATCGCGCTAACCCGGCGTTTATGCTCAAGCGCCGCGAGAACGATCGTAGGTATTAGAAAGGCCACTACCAAAGAAGCGAAGCAACAATTCCTCTGATATCAACATGTCCCCTTGCCTTTGCTGGCATGTCGTTCTAAGAATTCGATCACAACCGCAATTATAAAGAAAAAACTCATTAATACGAACTAGTTACCAATGTACTGGGCCTTGGCCGGCATCCACCACGACGCAAATTTTTGATTGAAGATCTCGGGCATCAGCGCGTAGTTCCGCGGGTGGTCGGCTCCGCCGAGCGAGTCTGGAATAATATGATCGATGTGAAACGGGACCTTGCGCACGCCACCTTTGTCGAAATAATCGCGGAAGTAAATGCTTCTCCGGTGTTCAAAGACCCAGGCACGCACCTGTGCCCTCGTCATAAAATGTTTGGTGTTGGTCAGCGGCTTGATAAACCCGAGGTACACGGGCTGTGGCTCAATCTCGTGCGCTGGATGGATCTCGCGCATCTCTGCAACCATTTGATCCAGGTACTTCTTGCCATTAGAAGGCGTGATGTCGCTGCCGTGCCAGTCGATCTTCTGTGGACCTGAAAATGTCAGCTGCGGTTTCTCGGGCACAGTGGCGCCGCCTTTCTCAGGCAATAATGCTGTCTTGGGAGGGCTTGCATCGATGGTGGCTTGCGGCAGAAGTTTAGGGCGCTTTGCTGCAGGCTCCTGCAGAGGGTCGGGCTGCTGCTCTTGTTCAGCTACAGGCAAGCCCGCGGCCTTAATCTGACTTGTTGTAGTTTTGGTTACAGCTGGTGGGGTATCGGACGGCGCTTGCTGATCGGTTATACTTGCCCTGCATGTCTTTTCGAGTGGCGAAGCTAAAACCGACGCAAGCTTGGTTGCAAGCACCGCATTGCCCGTCGTAGCGCGTAATGTTAAAGCAATTAACTCTGTACGGAGCTCCCAGGAGCGGGGATGGTCAGGGTTAGTTATTATTGTTGACATTAGTTTGTTTAATTTTTCCACTGGCTCCAGCGGTGGGGCGGGCTTCTGCTCGCCTTTTTGGAGCTGCTCGTGTTCAGATGCAGGCAAGGGAACGGCCTGGACGGAGCTTGTGGTATGCTTGCTTGTAGTTTCCGGGCGCGATCGCTTCTCCCGTCTAACCGCAGGCTTGTTGGTAATCTCTGACGGTGTCGAATGCTTGGGTGACTCGTTATGTAATACTATTGGTAAACCCACCATTGCGCGCGACGCTATTTTGGTCATATCTGCTCGCAGATCCCTGCAGCGCGGGTGGTCTAATTGACTTAGAATAATCAAAAGCCCTTGAAAGTTTGTGCAAGACACTCCTCGTCGCTTGCTCTCCTCCACCTCTTGCACTGGCGCCACCTTACACTCGCCAGCCCGCGCGGTTCGGTATGGAAATACAAAGAACTTCAATTGCAAACGTTGAGTGCCATTTACCCTCCAAATTTTGTCTTTCATCTGGCCCCACTTTTTTGTGGCTGAGTTTGGTTGGCAGTCCGTGAATGAACATATGGCATCTATGATTGAATAAAATCCATCCGAGGCGCGTCTAATGCTGGAGAAGTCTTGAGGCCCGAGTCTCATGAGCAAGGCATTTTCGTCGAAGACGTGCGACACATCATTAGGTGCAGCGGCGACCGTCGTCGCAGGTGCGATGATGATGCCTTTTTCTCCCTTGCCACTCATGTCGTTGCAAGGTTCTGATTTTGTGCTTGCCTTGACGATTTTATTATAAAAAAATTTACCAACTTTTTTTTTTAACCTTTCCCTCCCTCCCGTTCTCTAGTCAGACATTGATACTTTCTCTTTCCTTCCCCACCCCCCCCCCCCACCCCTGCCACCCCGTCGCGCAGTTTTATAATCAACAAGATTCATTTGCTGGGCGCCGGGAGAAGGAGAGGCGGGGGGGATCTTCCAAAGAAAAAGAATTGGGGGAGGTGGGCCATCGAACAGAGAGGGCCGCGGCCCCCCTCCCTCTGATTGAATTGTATTCTCCTCCCTCCCCCGGTTCGTCGCCCCCCGTTGTAAAAAAAAAAAAAGAAAAGAAAAAAAAAAGAAAAAAAAAACGGGATTTTAATGATAATCTGTACACCATGTCTGCCGCTGTCTGTCTATTTCAACTTCTCGCAGTCTGCATAGAATCCCTGGCCATCCTTGATGACCCAGTAAGGTTTTGCAGTCCCCTCCACACCTTTCTCGAGCAGCTCCATCCAGGACATACTGTTCTTGGACCTGTCGATCTTCATGTAGGCATCTCCCAACAGGTTGAGCATTTGCACCGAGACCATTTGCCTCAGCAAGCCATCGATTTCGGCGCGGCTCCGCACGTAGGCTTTCGCCTTCCAGGTGTAGACACCTGGTAAAATCGCAGTTGTGACATTGCTCGCATGTATCATAGACGTCGTCGCTGTGCAACGAAAGCTGAAGTCTGGTTTTGCCCTTGGCGAGGCTGTGGCGGCAGTAGAAATGCACAACAGTCTCAATGCGTTCAGCACAGCCGTAGCGTTTGCCAGCGTGGAGGTTCAGGCAGCCATGCAGACCGAAATCGCCCCAGCCTTCGTATTTCTGGGACGGAGTAGTGCCGCTGAGGCAGAATTTAGTGTAACCTCCCTTGAGAGCCATCGTTTCGATCGCGTCGGCCACCGACTTGCGCACACAATCGAGTTGCTCTTCCTGCGCTTCGGTGGCCAACGGGAGAAGACATTTGCGGAGGCTGCGACAGGTCGTGCCCAGCACGGTCACGGACGGCGGAGACCACGAGGACAGATGTCGCAGCAGTTCCTCTGGCAGTGCGGTCAAATGCGCCACGAACGGGCCCGTATGTCCCAGCTTGGGCTTTTTCTTCATGGGAGCGCTTGTCATGGGCTAGCTAAAAACAACAACCAACAAATAGGATACGATGTAAAAAGAAAACATGAAAAGGCCAGGCTCGGCGGAAACATTAAAAAGAAAAAGAGACGGGAAGGCAAGCCTTTGGGCACTCCACCTTTGCACACACAAGACTGTACACAAACACGTCTCAACAGCCAAGCCCAGACGACAAGAAGGTCTGCAGAAACAATTTTCCCCACTGCCACACACAGACAGCAATATCTGCAGCAAGACCCTCGTGCTACTACAGCGCGCAAAAAAGAAAAGTCGGGAATTTTAATGATAATCATCAGTACACAATCTCGCCGCGGTCTATTCCAACTCTTCGCAGTCCTCACAGAATCTCTCGCCATCCCGGTAGACCCAGTGAGGAGTGACAGACCCCGTCACACCTTTCTCGAGCAGGTCCGTCCAGGTAAAGAGTCCCTTGTCGTAATTGGCATTCTTCATGTAGACATCTCCTAACAAGTTGAGCATTTGCACCGACACCATTTGCTTCAGCGCGGCCTCGATTTCGGCGCGGCTCTGCACGCAGAATGTTTCGTTGTCCAGGATTTGCGACGTAGAATCATTGCATTTACCACATTGCTTGCATAGATCGTCGATGCAGTTGATCCACATCCTGAATCCAATCTTGGTTTTTTCAGTTGAGAGGCTGTGGTGCCAGTGAAATTCTAAAGACGTCACGATATGTCCGGCGTAGCCGTAGCGTTTGCCGGCGTTGAGGTTCAGGCAGCCAGCCAGATCATAATGAACCCCACTTTCGTAAAAGAGGTTCCCGGTAGCGCCTTCGAGGCCAAATTTGGTGTAACCTCCCTTGAGGGCGACCTCTTCGATTGCGTCGGCCACCGGCCCGCGCACATTGGCAAGTTGGTCTTCCTGAGCCTCGGTCGCCAACGGGAGAAGACATTTGCGGAGGCTGCGACAGGTCGTGCCCAGCACGGCCACGGACTGCGGAGACCACGAGGACAGATGTCGCAGCAGTTCCTCTGGCAGTGCGGTCAAATGCGCCACGAACGGACTAATATGTCCCAGCTTGGACTTTTTCTTCACGGGAACGGCTCTCATGGGTTTTGCTAGTGTTCAAACACCGGAATAAACAAACAAAAAGGGAACGGCTCTCATGTGTTTTGCTAGTGTTCAAACACCGGAATAAGCAAACAAAAAGAAAACGGGATACAGTGATGGGAAGAAGATTTAGGTTGGACGGGGACAATGTTTTTTAAACAGGGAATGCCTGTCTCCCCCCCCCCCCCCCCATTCTCCAAGTTGTGCACACGGCACGATAAACAAAAAGAGATACGTCTAACAGGAACTCTTGCACAAACAGAAAACAAAATGCCTACCGGAAGCCTTCCACGCACACGCGTGTCTACATAACGATACACACACAATTACACACAAACACCAAACGATACACACACCGAACACACGCAAACACACACACGACGATACACCGAACACGACGATACACACGACGATACACACAAACACCGAATGATACACACACCAACACACACAAACACCGAACGATACACACGCAAACACACGCAAACACACACCGAACGATACACACGCAAACACATACGACGATACACTCACACACACAAACACGACGATACACACACACGACGATACACACGACGATACACACACACGACGATACACACGACGATACACACACCAACACACACAAACACCGAACGATAGTATTACACACGCAAACACACACCGAACGATACACACACCAACAAACACAAACACCGAATGATACACACACCAACACACACAAACACCGAACGATACGCACACCGAACGATATACACACACATACGCAAACTTACACCGAACGATAATCACATTCACACACACACGTACACACACATTCACACACACACACATGCACACACAAAACACACACAGAACGACACACAGCACACGAATGACCCTAGACATGCACAGAAACAACATTTCTCAAGAACAGACACCCAGCTATGCGCAGCACACACACAAATAATCGCTTTCAGTTTTTGCTTTGAAACAAAAACCGCGCGTTATGTAGGCCCCCCCCCCCTCCCCTTCGACAACCCATTGGGTTTTCGCAATGTTGCCAACATTGGGTTTTCGCAATGCTGCCGACATTGGGTTTTCGCAATGTTGCCGACATTGGGTAAACCCAATGGGCTTTTCGCATCGTAGTGCAAGGCGGCCCCCCCCCTTCCCCCCCCCCCCCCACCCACCCTTCTTCCTTTCTGCCTATTATGCTCTATGATCTTTGGTGATAACTGACCTTATAGAGAATTTGGTCCTTGTTTATGTGTGTGTGAAAAGTTTTCATTGTACGTGAAACGTGGTTTGTTGTGTGAATTTGTGAACGTGCGAGTGTGATTTTGCGAATGCGTGCGTGTGATTTTGCGAATGTGTGTGTGTGTGTGCGTGTGTGTGATTTGGCGAATGTGTGTGTGTGTGTGAGATTTCTTGTGTCTGTGTGTATGTGCGTGTGTGTGATTTGGCGAATGTGTGTGTGTGTGTGTGTGCGTGTGTGTGATTTGGCGAATGTGTGTGTGTGTGAGATTTCTTGTGTCTGTGTGTATGCGGGTTTGTGATTGTGTGTGTGTGATTATGCGAACGTGTGTGTGAATGTGTGTATGTGTGTGATTATGTGAACGTGTGTGTGTGTGATTCTGCGAATGTGTGTGAAGTGTGTGTGTGAATTTGTGAATGTGTGTGTGAGATTTCTTGTGTCTGTGTGTATGCGGGTTTGTGATTGTGTGTGTGTGATTACGCGAACGTGTGTGTGAATGTGTGTATGTGTGTGATTATGTGAACGTGTGTGTGTGATTCTGCGAATGTGTGATTTGGCGAATGTGTGATTTGGCGAATGTGTGTGTGTGAGATTTCTTGTGTCTGTGTGTATGTGGGTTTGTGAATATGTGTGTGATTTTGCGAATGTGTGAATGTGTGAATGTGTGTGTGTGTGAATGTGTGTGTGAATGTGTGTGTGAATGTGTGAATGTGTGTGTGAATGTGTGAACGTGTGAATGTGTGTGTTACTGATTGTACATACATGCTCTCAGCCTTTGGAGACGATGATATTGGCAAGGACATTAAGCAGTTTGTCTTTCACGCACACACACACACACAAAATTCTAGTAAATCTCTTTTTCTTTTTCTTTTTTTTAGTGGTTCCGCGCCCCCCCCCCCTCTTCCCGAGTGGCACTTGATATTTCTTGTTTTCTTTTTTTGCGCTTCGCAATCATCTCACACACATGCCAAAGCGTTCTAAGCGTTCCAACACTCGCCAACGCGCTTACGTCAAGCCTCCACGAAAGCGATATCACCTCAACTCCACCCCTGTCGCGCGGAAGCAAAGGGAGTTTGCCTGTGGGGCATTTTGGTTCCTTTTCGCGAGCGAGTTTGCTTTGATTGCTCCCTTCCTCTCCGTCAAGGACTTCCAATGCCTGTTCAATGCCTTTGCTGGCACCAGCTTTTTCGAAAGGAAACCACACTCGCTTGGTGCTCAGTTGTGGAGCTCTTACCTACTGTGCTCAAACATAAGAATGCCACTAGTTTATTTCGTGGAAGGACATACGTGGAAAACTATAGTCCGAGACACTCTAGCGTACATGCTCAGAGAGAGCAGCATAGTTAACGGTCTGTGGCCTACTGATTGGCCTTGTGCCCGCTGCCTTAGACGAAGGGCAGTGACATGGGGAATACCATTGTACCATTATTGCCATGTGTGTCTGCGGAACGAAAGATCGCACCTAGTAGCAGACCTAGAGGCCATAAGAAAAAGCTTTGTACTTAATATCTTGCAAGTAGACCTGGAGCTATTAGACGTAATTAGGAGCTGGTGGGACGTCAGTTACCCCCAGGAGTTTCTCCAGGTGATCCAGACTATGGACCTTGCGTTCACGTACAAGGGGACGGGGTGGAAACGTATACTCTTCGTGCCTATCCAACAAGGACTGCTCGTGTGGGGTCTTTTTCAGACTAATCTCGCCCCTCACGTCAGACAAAACCAAGACAGAATTACAGCTGAACGCTATCAAATGAGCGAAAAACACTTTCAGTTGTTGCAGGACAATCTCAAAAAAACAGAAGCCTTCCTCAACCAGGCTAGAGAAGCCAGCGTACTGGGGAATGAGGAGATGGTGCCGTGTGGCCTACAGCTACAACATATGCTGCCAACAGGGGGGTTCCTCGTAGGCCCTTGAAGGGCGGCGCAATCCCCCCCCCCCCCCCCGGTGAAGGGCTTTGCTCCACCCAACCACCCCCCCCTTTTTTTCTTACACTGTCTCTATTTTTGAGCGGCGTTGGTACGGTTCGCTAGTTGCAAAAATGTCTTATAGCTAGACCAAAACTTTGAGCCCTTATTAAACTATACCTGGAATTGTGTTGAGTGGTGGAAGAATACAGGGGGGAGAGTTAAAGGAAGCGACCTTTCTCTCTCTCTCTCTCACTTATCTTTTTTCTTGTGGTTGCAGCGCGGAGAGAGAGAGAGAGATAGAGAGAGAGAGAGCGAGAGAGAGATTTCTTTTTTTTTTCGTTTGTGTATAGCCATTCCTGGTTGAACGTCTTACGAACGTGACAATGTCGCAACGCCATAGTATTACCGCCGTTCCGCCCAATAACCCTGCACCAGCGCCCGACGAAGCTACACAACGCGCGGTGTACGTGTTCGGCGGCTTTGGGGCACCACATTCGGCCGAAACCTTGACCGCCGAAGGCTGGAAAGCTGTTGCCCGCTGGAGCCCGCCGACGGCCAGCAACGGACAGCTCGGCCTAGTGCTGCAAGGCAAGCTGTATGTTGTTGGCGGGCGCAGGAGCGACGACGACGGCCAGATGCTCCGCGCCGTGGAGTGCTACGACCCCCGCGACAACCGCTGGGAGGCCAAGGCCAGCATGCCAGTCGATTACGAGGACCTCACGGGCGCGGTCCTGCACGACCGTCTGTACGTCGTGCTGTCCGACCGAGATATGCACAACTCGCTGCTGGTGTACGACGAAAAGACCAACGCCTGGCTAACGCGCTGCGCTCCCCCCACCAAACGCCACCAGGCCCGGCTCGCGGCTTTGGACGGCTGCTTGTACCTGATCGGGGGCCACAACCACGACTGGAGCCTGCGCAAGGTTGAGAAGTACGACCCAGTGCGCAACGAGTGGCGGTCAGCGGGCAGGCTACGTCTGGGTCGTGACCATTCGGCTCAGGTCTTCAAGGACAAGCTGTATGTCATCGGGGGCACCCACTTTGACCCAGACACCGAGATGGAGCTAGAGGAGGTAGAGTGCTACGACCCCAAAGTGCAGAAGTGGCGCTTCGTCGGTGATCTCAAGACGCCGCGTTCGAGCGCTTCGGCCTTCGTACTCAACAACAGCCTGTACGTGGCGGGCGGTACCTGCGACCTGGGTGACAATGCGCTCGCTTCCGTCGAACGCTTTGACGAGGCCTCCGCTACATGGCTACTAGAAAGCAAGCCTATGGTCGAGCAGCGTCTGGAGGCGTGCTGCGCCGTGCTCGCGCTTGAGCCGCGTCGTCCGGCCAAGCGCCAGCGTCTTGAGTGAACTGTTGTAAAATTAAAAGCAATTTCTTTTTTTTCTTTCTTGGGCCTATTTTTGTTGTTTTAAGTTTTTTAATACCACCACCAGAGTCTTTTTTTAAAATTTAAACGAAATTTGGTTTCGGCCGCCTTCACTCCGTCTTCCGAAGGTGGTCTACCGCGCTCCACAGGAAGTCAAATGTCAGCCAATGTCCCGCCGTGGCTCGTGCACGAGGTTGTAGAACGCAGCCCTGTCTAGCGAACCCAGCCCAAAGACCGACAGCTCATAGCCGGCCCGGGTCAGCCAGTCGTAGACCAGCAGCGAGTCGTGCTTGAAGCGGACGGGGTCGCACGTGTCCCACGGCTGGCCCTCGCGGCGGCACCACATGGCCCGGTTGTACTCGACGACTGCGCAAATCACGCGCCGGGCCTCAAACAGGGCGCGCAGGCCCGACAGGACCTCGAACTCGCAGCCCTCCGTGTCAATCTTGAGTACCAGGCTGGTGTCGGGCACCAAACTCGCCGCGTGTACCAGGTCGATGTCGGTAGTCGAGTTGTCGACGCCAGCAAAATAGTTGATGGCGGCGTCCTCCTGGCCCTCGGCGTACGGCCAGGTCCCGAAGCAGCCGTTGCGCACGCGCACGCGCGCGTGCCGCGGTCTGCTGTAGTTGCCTGCCAGCACGTTGTGCACGCTAATCCTAGACAGCTCGCTCGCGGCCGCCGCGGCCTTGAGGAAGGCAACGCAGTGGGGCTGCGGTTCCACGGCTATGACAGAAACCCCTAACGAGGCGGCCAGGAGCGTGTAAAAACCCGCGTTGGCTCCGATATCCACAAAGACCAGCGCGTTAGTCCGGGCACAAGCGCGATTGTCTGCCTTGCATTGTAACACCTCGGTTAGCAGTTGTCCGATGTGCGGTTCGCTTGTTTGCAAAAAGCGCAGCATAGGGTCTACCACGCCTTTGGCTATCAGGTCCTGATCCTCGGCCATGAAAAAGCCCCGCGAAGACCCGGGCACTTTCACCTTCACTAAACGGACGCTCTCCCCGGTGCGGAAGTAGCGCAGCGCTTGGTGCTTGGCGCCCGCAACCGCTATTAGGACCAGCAGGACAGCCGCCATAAGGACCCGCGAAATGTGGTGTCCGAGCCCAGAAGATCCAAAATGTCCGCTTGCTAACAAATTTTCTGTTCAGACGTCCACAAAATGCGGTTTTATTAAAAAAGATCTTGTCTGAATCCAGTGAACTTCGCGCCTGCCGCAATTTGTGGACATTTTTTTGCCGCAAATTGCGGTACGCAATAAAAACTTTTTTTTTTTTTTTTGGTGATTTCGGCAATAACTGTGTAACAACAGAAAAAATTTTGGGGAAAAGAAAGGCGGGAGGGGAATTCTTTTGCACCTTTAATTTTTTCCCCGCCCGCGTTTGTTTCCCCAGAATCTTTCTTGAGCTACCTTCCAATTGCCGAAATGTCCTTTGCAAAAAAAAATTCTCACTAGTTTCAATTTTACGGTGAATTTCGCGCCAAATGCACAAGGTTCCGGAACTTACGGGTAACTGATATTGTCCGAACTTTGCGGCACACCAAGAATTCTTTTTTTTGGGTGATGTCGGCAATAACTGTGTAACAACAGAAAAAATTTTGGGGAAAGAAAGGCGGGAGGGGAATTTTTTTGCACCTTTAATTTTTTCCCCGCCCGCGTTTGTTTCCCCAGAATTTTTCTTGAGCTAATTTGCCATTGCCGAAATCTCAAAAAAAAAATTCACTAGTTCCATAATTCGGCGAATTTCGCGCCAAATGCCACCGGGGCCGCAATTTGTGGACACTTTTTTGCCACAAATTGCGGCAAAAAGGACTTAGCTGATATTTTGTGAGCGAGCGCCGGCGGGTGGAATAGAGGGTGGATCCTTCTAGTGCAAATAGGAAGGAGAGGGGAGGGGGAAGGGAGCCGGGCCGCAGCGTGGACCGCCCCCCCCCCCCCCCCGTCTCACAACATTTGAGCTCCCTCATCAAAAGACAGGCAAAAGTCAAACAAAAAGAGCGGGGCCCTCTCTTTTCTCTTACCATCCGCCCCCCCCCAGGCACAAAAAACAAGAATGTCTGGAGAAACGACCCCTGCCACACACACCAATATCTGCAGAAAGACCCCCGTTCTGTTACTACACAGGCGCGAAAGCAAAAAGCAAAAAAGAAATCTGGATTTTAATAATGATCAGTACACAATCTCGCCGCGGTCTATTCCAACTCTTCGCAGTCCTCACAGAATCTCTCGCCCTCCCGATAGACCCAGTGAGGGGTGACAGACCCCGTCACACCTTTCTCAAGAAGGTCCATCCAGGAAATAGACCCACTGTCGTAAGTGTCATGCTTCATGTAGGCATCTCCTAACAAGTTGAGCATTTGCACCGACACTATTTGCTTCAGCATGGCCTCGATTTCGGCGCGGCTCTGCACGCAGAATAGCTCGCCTTTCAGGCGTAGCCAAGCAGAAATATTCAAGCTGCCACATTTCTCGCATTCACTGTTGACGTCGTTGCTCCGCAAGCTGAGTCGGATCTTGGTTTTTCCAGTTGAGAGGCTGTGGTGCCAGTAAAATTCTAAAGACGTCGCAATGCGTTCGGCATAGCCGAAGCGTTTGCCTGCATGGAGGTTCAGGCAGCCAGCCAGATCATAATCAACCTCATTTTCGTAATACTGGTTGCGGGTAACGCCGTGGAGGCTGAATTTGGTGTAACCTCCCTTGAGGGCGATCTCTTCGATTGCGTCGGCCACCGGCAATTGCACACTGGCCAGGTGTTCTTCCTGCGCTTCGGTCGCCAACGGGAGAAGACATTTGCGGAGGCTGCGACAGGTCGTGCCCAGCACGGCCACGGACGGCGGAGACCACGGGGACAGGTGTCGCAGCAGTTCATTTGGCAGTGCGGTCAAATGCGCCACGAACGGGCCAATATGTCCCAGCTTGGGCTTTTTCTTCACGGGAACAGCTCGCATGGGTTAGCTAGTGTTCAAACACCGGAACAAACAAAGAAAAAGAAAACGGGATACAGTGATGGGAAGAAGATTTAGGTTGGACGGGGACAATGTTTTTTAAAAACAGGGAATGCCTGTCTCACTCCCCCCCCCCCCCCCCATTCTCCAAGTTTGTGCACACGGCACGATACACACAGAAACGACACACACACAAACACACAGAGACGATGCACACGCATAGAACGATACACACACAATTGCACAGAATGATACACACAGAAACGACACACACGAATACACAGAACACACAAACACACACACACACACAGAACGACACACACAAAAATACACAGAACGACAACAAACACACACACACGAATACACAGAACACACAAACACAAACACACACAAAAATACACAGAACGACAACAAACACACACACACACACACACACGAATACACAGAACACACAAACACACACAAATACACAGAACACACAAACACACACACACGAATACACAGAACACACAAACACACAGAACGACAACAAACACACACACACGAATACACAGAACACACATACACACAAACACACACAAATACACACACACGAATACACAGAACACACAAACACACAGAACGACAACAAACACACACACACGAATACACAGAACACACAAACACACAGAACGACAACAAACACACACACACGAATACACAGAACACACACACACACAAACACACACAAATACACAGAACACACAAATACACACAAATACACACAAATACACAGAACACACACACACGAATACACAGAACACACAGAAAACACACACACGAATACACAGAACACACAAACACACACACGAATACACAGAACACACAAGCACACAGAACGACAACAAACACACAAACACACAGAACGACAGCAAACACACAAACACACACAAATACACAGAACACACACACAAACACACACAAATACACAGAACACACAAACACACACAAATACACAGAACGACACACACACAAATACAAACACAAACACAAACACACACACGAATACACAGAACACACAAACACACAGAACGACAACAAACACACACACACACGAATACACAGAACACACACACACGAATACACAGAACACACAAACACACAGAACGACAACAAACACACACACACGAATACACAGAACACACACACACACAAATACACAGAACACACAAACACACACAAATACACACAAATACACAGAACACACAAACACACACAAATACACAGAACACACACACAAACACACACAAATACACAGAACACACAAACACACACAAATACACAGAACGATACACACACACACAAACGCACACAAATACACAGAACACACAAACACACACAAATACACAGAACGACACACACACGCACAGAACGACACTCTCTCACACACACACGCACAGAACGACACACACACAAATACACAGAACGACACTCTCTCACACACACACGCACAGAACGACACACACACAAATACACAGAACGACACGTGCGAACATACAAACACACACACATACACACACACATAGTCGCTTTCTGTTTTTGTGGTGTAACAAAAACCCGCGCATTATGTCGGCCCTCCCCCCCGCCCCACGCAGCCCATTGGGGATTCACAATGTTGAGCCCATTGGGGATTCACAATGTTGAGCCCATTGGGGATGCTCAATGGGTTTTTGGCATCGTAGTGGCCCCCCCCTACCCTGTGCGTGTGTGTGAATTTTGGTGTGAATGTGAATTTGTGTGTAATGTGTCGTGTGTGTATCGTCGTGTGATGTCGTGTGTGAAATTTTGCACGTGTGATTTTGTCGTACATGTTTGTGCGTGTGTGTATCGTTGTGTGTGATTTTGTCGTACATGTGTGTGTATCGTCGTGTATCGTCGTGTATCGTCGTGTGTGTGTGATTTTTGTCGTACATGTTTGTGTGTGTGTCTGTGAATTTTTGTGTGTAATGTGTCGTGTGTGTGAATTTTGGTGTGATGTCGTGTGTGAAATTTTGCATGTGTGATTTTGTCGTACATGTGTGTGCGTGTGTGTGTGTGTGTGTATATGTGAATTTTTGTGTGTGTGATTTTGTCGTACATGTTTGTGTATCGTCGCGTGTGTGTGTATCGTCGTGTGTATGTGTGATTTTTGTCGTACATGTTTGTGTGTGTGTCTGTGAATTTTTGTGTGTGTGTATCGTCGCGTATCGTCGCGTATCGTCGTGCCTGTAAATGTGAGTTTGCGATGAATATATGAGTAAATTTGCGCGTGTGTGAAGAATTCGCATAAGATTTGTATGTGTGTGTGAAAGGTTGTGTTTGTATATGAAAACGTTGTCTGTGTATAAATGTGGGCAAGGTCTGTTTCTTTCGTGCGTGTGATTTTTTTCTCCCATCATCTGCTTTTTTTTTGGTGCATTCTGCGTCGACTTCTTCTAGTAATGTCAGCAGTCCTTCGCCCAGCCTTGTCTTGAAATGTATTTCCATGCAAGCCCGGCGTTTAAAGATTTAGATTAGAGAGAGAAAGAGAACCTGTCCTGCTTCTTTTTTTTTCTTTTGGCCTTGATCTGAAATTTTTACTCCTCCTTCGTTGCTACCAATGAGACCACAACACACGCCAACGACATTTTCTTTTTAATTTTTGTTGCAACAAAGAACAAGAAACTAAGAAACCGACCTCCTCCACCCGCTCCCTTGCCATTGTCCTTTCCTTTTCCCAGACAGAAAAACAACATTGTCCTTTCGCGCGCCGTCTCAGAGACATTCTTGTGGCAGCCCTTGCGGGAGGTGCGCTGTGCTCAAGGCACTATTCTGCGCAAAATAGCGACAGCTGACAGAAGTACCAAAACGCCAGGCACTGAGGTCCTGGTCTAACTGGGTTGCGTCCATAAACATGCCGTTTGCGCGAGTAATAGCGCCGGTCCACCAAGTAGACAGCGGTTGGTTAAAGGCGGCGGCGAACGCGAACATGGCGGTCGTATCCCGCAGGTTTGTCGTGCGCCACTGCAACGGGTGGTTGAACGCGGCCGCCCTCACGAAAGCCCCGCCCGCATCCTGCACGCGACTTACGTCCCAGCCAGCCAGGTCCTCATCGAAGGCTGAGGCCATGGCAAAAGCCCCCCGCAACGCAATTACGTTGGACGTGTCCCAGGAGCCCAAACCCCCCGAGCTGAAAACTTTGGCCATGGCAAAACTCTGTTCCAGCGACGTGATCTTGTCTGTGTGCAAGGGTGCGTCGGACGGCAATTTCTGCAGCCTGCTGCAGTTGTAGAAGTGCCGGCCGCTCGAGGGGTGCAGTATTACCTGACCCCAACTCACGATTTCAACAAGCGAATCGCGCGTGGTCTGATCCGCGTCCTGCATGGTCCAGCCCGCCAGAGCCAGGGTCGTGGTGACCCGCACCAAACCACTGGTTGCATAAACATGCCGGCACGGGAGTGGAGGTGTTGGGCAGCTCTCGTCGGGCCCGCCGTCACCCCAGTTCACGACCCCCTGAGATGACGGCACAACAATGGCGGGCAGTGTTATGACCTGCCCCCGCTCGACCGACCACCGGGACACGAAGAGCTCGCGTGCGCTCTGCCGCTCCAGCAAGAGCTTGACCTCGGCCGACCCCAGCGTAGCCTTGGCAGCCGCACAGTGCAGGGTCGCCAGCACGGCTGACAGTAGCATTTTGTTTTTTTCTTTTTTTTTCTTCTTCTTTTTTTTTGGTATGGGCCTTTCTTTTTTTTTGTGTTTGTTCTTTCACTTATCCAGTCCGCTCCCGCGGGCTCCGGATTGAGGCCAATTTTCTTTCCGGGGTGCAAGAGGGAGGAGGGGGGGGGGCAGGTTTTCTTGTAGACAAGAAGCGAGGGAGGGCGGGGGGGGGGGATTCATCCCCTCCCCCAGATTTTGCTTTCTTTCGTAGAAAGAGAAAAAAAAAAGGAAATTGGGGCCAAGAACTTTGGGGGGGGGGAAATAGGGGGAAATTGGAAAATTTGGGGAAATGGGGAAAATTGGAAAAATTGGGGAAATGGGGAAAATTGGAAAAATTGGGGAAATGGGGGAAATGGGGGAAATGGGGGGGGGGCAAATGGTCGCACGGAAAGAGGACAAGCGGAGAGAGAGCGAGAGAGAGGGAGGGCGGGGGGGGGGGGGGTGGTTGTGGGCGGGGGGGGGGGGGTGGTTGTGGGCAAAAAAAAAGAGAGAACAGGGGCGGGAAAAGAGTTTCTTGCGCATTTGTGTGCCCCTAGATCGCAAGGACTGCGCTTCCATGTCGCGCTTGTGTACGAATCTCCCCGCCAACAGCCAGTGAACCATAACCCCAAGGGAGCGCGAGTTCTGCAAAGCGTGCTTACACTGTGCGAAGACTCGCCCGGCAAGTGTCTACGGCTGCGCAATCACAAGACCCTGCGCGAGGGCGCGCGGGCCGATGTCCTCAGCGTCGAACAGCCAATCCCCGGGGGTGACTTCACGCAGGTGTCGTGCAAGAACTTTGTGGGCGCCGCGACGCCCAGCGGCAAGAGCAAGGACTTCGTGTTGCACCCCTCGTTGCTGGCGCGGTCGCCCACCGCGAACGTGCTGGTAACCGAAGGCCTGTCGCTGCAGGAGTACGGGCTGGCGTCGACCCAAATGACCTCCAAGCGACGCAGGGCCAACCGCGTGGTGCTGCGCGCGGTAGTCCAGAGCCACTTTGTGTCGTGGTCGGAACGTGAGCTCGTGCTGCCCGAACGAACGACCGAGTTTACGAAGGGCTCGGCGGAGGGCGCGTCGCTGCTGGCGGACCACCTGCACACCATGGCGCTGTTGCGGCTGTGCCTGGCGCGCTACTCGGTGTGCCGCCAGGTGGTCAAGAACACCTTTGTGGTGAACCTGGCGGACACGTCCGAAGAAACCTTGGGCGAGCAATCCTCGGGGCCGCTGATGCACTGGCTGGAACACTGCGTACGCGCCAGCCTGGTCAGCACCACCGTCCCGGCGCTGGTTCAAGGTTTGTTGGCGGATTCGCACAAGGCCAGGGCCAGCGCCAAGTCCGCAAAAGGCTCCCAGCTGTACGTGGCGGTGGACCCCAAGTCCGAGGGCACGAACAAGAGCTTGCCGCGCTCGCTCAACTTTTCCGGACGGGGTTCTACGTCCTGAACACCGTCTACCTGGCTACCGACGGCGAAATGACGTTCGTCGACTGGCTGCAGCGCGAGGCCAGGAGCGAGGCCCAGCTTTGTCTGGTGCTGGAATCGGTGCTTTTGCTAGTTTCGCGCCTGTCGGACGCGCTGGCCGTGTTTGACCCCGAGAAGTACTTCTTCGATCAGGGCGGGAGGGCGGGTTCCCTCCGCAAGCAGGAAACCACGAACGGCCTGAACGGCTGCGTCACGTGCACGTTCGTCAGCGCGCATAACCTCGTGCTGGTGTTTGCGGTAGACGCGCACCGGCTGGCCTGCGAAAGGATGCACACCGCCGGGCGGTACAAGTGTATGCAGAAGTCGTGTGACATCGGGGACGAGTACCCGCTGGCGCTGCTGGACACGGAAAAAATGTTCATCGGCCCGCTGCCACCAACAGAAGCGAAGAAACGCCTGCACCTCATGGAGAACAACCGGGTGGTCAAGGGCGCGCAGTACTTTAGCAGGAAGAGCAGTGAGGACTGCTCGTTTGAAATGGTAGAGAAGCTGAGGGGCGCCCTGCAGGCCGACCAGCTGAGGGAGCTCCCGGAGACGCGCAAGATGTTTACAAAGCTGCGGGACTCTGTGGACAAGCGCCTGCGCGCGGGTGAACAAAAGCAAACCCGCACCAGCAGCCAAAAGAAGCAGCAGCAGGACGATGATCCTGGGCTGTCGCCCGCGCTGTACCCTAGAGCGGACTTCCGGGTCGGGGAGCTCTGCAAGCGCTATGCCTGCCTGGCGGGGCCCTCGCACGGCGGGCACGGCCTTTCGCCGCACTTCCGGTCCGTGCAGCTGCTGTTTGCGTCCTCGTGCTACACGCTGGAGGATCCCTTCTCGTCGCTGCGGCGGCTGTTGGTTAACAGGCTGTCCCGCTGGCTGGAGGGCTGCGCGTTGGGGGTGTTGTTGTACCTAGAAGAGGACGAGGTGTGCAGTCTGCACGGGCTGACGGGGGAGGTCTGCTCGGCCAGCCCGTCGGCGTTGGTCATGCTAGAGGAACAGTGCGCTGTGGCACATGGCGGCTGGGCGCCGGACCGCCGCCAGCACCCGGTGATGAGGCTGCTGGATGTCGTGAACGAGCACCCCCTGTGGGGCGACGTGGACCGCCAGACGAGTGATCAGTGGGCAGAGGCCTGTGTCGAGCTGTACCGCCGCAGGCTCAAGCCGATCCATGACCTGTTGCAGGAACCCGGACAAAGGCAGATCGGGAAAGCCCTCGCGTACTTACAAAACATCTGTGCCCGGGCGGGCCGGCCTGTGGTTATAGCGCCGACGCCGAAGTTGCGCCAGGAGTTGTTGAGCCTCGTTGGGGACAAGCTGCGGCTCGGCGTGACAGGGGCCGTCCACACCGGCCACGATTTCCTGTACGTGCATGGCCCCGAATATCCGGCCCCACACTACAACAACTGTGCGTTTGAAGCGCCCAAGAACAGGCTGCACGGTCTGGCAGCCCACTGGAACTCGGCGTGCGTGGATGAGCTGACGGGGCTGTCTACGCCGTTGTCCGCGCCCCTGCCGAAGGCCTTCCTGAGCCTCAAGCGGGGATTCAGGGGGCAGGAGGGCGCGCCCGGGCGCGCACCCGGGGGGGAGGCCGTGCCCGGCCTGTACGTAGAGGGCGACTGGGTCTGTCAGCTCCCGCTTCGCGCCGCCGTGGCGGACCCCGAGACTCCTTTCCCGGCGGAGGACGATTTGTCCGAATCTTTATCCGAGCCCCGTGCAGAGTCCGACCAGGTTGCTACTCAATCCCCCCGCGCAGAGTCGGACCAGGTTGCTACTCAATCCCCCCGTGCAGAGTCGGACCAGGTGCCGGTTGCTACTCATATTCGCTAGCTACGTTTTCTGTTGTTGTTTGTTGTTAAAGCGACTTTTTTTTTGTAAGCAAAATCAGAAGCAGATAATTAAAAGAGACCACAAGTGAAAAACAAAAAAAAATTGTGAGTGAGTTTCTTTTACGGATCACTTGATTTCCGTTTTTAAATACGCGGGCCCCCCTCTTCTTGTTGTTTTTTTGGTTTTCCTTTTACCTCCCCCCCCCTTCCCCAGCGCAAGCCCCAGAAAAAAAAAGAACTTGAGGGAAATCCTTGGACAGTTTATATTAATAATCATTCCAGGGGTCCAGCGTAAAAAGCTCGTCGCTAGGCCGCCTGGCACAATCTGTCTTGTTGGTGATTTTTTTTTCTGGCTACAGAAACAAACCAGGCCAGGAGGCAGAAAGCAAGTAACAGGCACACGCCCAGAATCTCCAGGCCGCACCGCCGCCGCGCGGGTGCCGGCTGTTGTAGCAATTGGTTGGCGGCACCGTCGCGCGCCAGAAACACCCTGCGACGGGCGCTGGCGGCAGTTGTCGCCAGCATCTGTCGTCGGCGGGGTAGTTCCAGGGCAAATTCTACGCGCAGCACGAGCCAGAGCGTAGAATTCGGCCACCGCCAGCTAATGTTAGCCAAGGGATTGTCCAAAAAAAAAAGGTGCAGGCAACGGAGGCTTGCGTGTCGTTGACCCACCCGCCCGGGCTAGCAGAACAGCGGGGTAGCCAGCATTCTCCTCCCAGATCTGCAGCCAGAACTGGGTGGGCGTGAGTAGATAAGCGCTGTCGGAACTGGCCAGCCAACAGGTGCGCCCGAACAGGTTATTTGCGCCTAGTGCCAAGGTCTGGGGCAGCTGGGCTGGCGCACAGCCAGAAACATTGCCAACAGTAAGCGAGAGAGACAAGTTAGCATCGTTAAGCCAGACCAGCGAGCACCAGTTCTGGGGCTGGAAGGCGAATTCCACGTTGGCCGCACCGCTCCCGGTGCTGTTCTGGTTATCGTAACCAAGCAAATAGCGCAGGGTCGAAGCCCCGCGCCGCACAGGCCAGGAGCCTGGCGTGGCTGGACCAGCGCTGAGTGCAACTGACGACGTCGGGCTGGCAAAGTCCTACGGTCGCTAGATCTCCCCTGCCCCAGAAGAGCCCGTCGCCTGGCGCTGGATCCACCGGCCAGGGCCACAGAGAAATGTGGAAGCAGGTGAGAAATTCTATGGTGCTCCAGATCTCGTTGTTTGCAATGTCTACCCCCCAAGAGGTAATTAAGGCCTCGGCTCCGGCCGTGGTGTAGTTCAGGGCCGAAAACGGTATGTCAATGGTGAGGGAGGCTTCGTTGGCACAGCTCGAACGTAGCAGCAGCACAAGCGCGCCACAGTCTCTACAACTGCAAGTCAGGCCTACCGTTGCTTGCCAGACAGTGCCAAAAAAACAACCAGCCGGTTCCGAGCTTTGAATAGCTACCGTGCTATTGGTGCAATTATCCGAGTGCACCAAAACCGCGTTCAGCGTACCCCAGGGCTGGGGCACCGACACTAAGAGCCGTAGGGAGACGAAGGGAGCTGCTACCCGCACGCTCGTGCTCTCAAGCCACGGCGAGGGCCAGGCTGCGTTGGGCAGGGTTTCGTCGGCGGGGCCCGGCACGGGGCCGCACTGGCTGCTGTTGTAACCGTCAACGGGCGCTGTGCAAACAGCAGGGATTGCAGACGTCGACACGGAAGGCGCGGGTGACACCGAACGCGCGGGTGAAACCGAAAGCGTCGTTGACACGGAACGCGCGGGTGACACCGAAGGCGCGGGTGAAACCGAACGCGTCGTTGACACGGAAGGAGCGGATGACACCGAACGCGTCGTTGACACGGAAGGTGCGGTTGAGACGGAAGGAGCGGGTGACACCGAACGCGTTTTGGACACGGAGGGCGCGGTTGAGACGGAAGGCGTCTTCGACACCGAAGGCGTTTTGGACACGGAGGGCGCGGTTGAGACGGAAGGCGTCTTCGACCCCGAAGGCGTGCCGGAGGCAGGAGGCGTCTTCGACACCGAAGGCGTCGTTGACACCGAACGCGTCTTGGACCCCGAAGGCGTCGTTGACACGGAAGGCGTCGTTGACACCGAAGGCGTCGTTGACACCGAAGGCGTCGTTGACACCGAAGGCGTCGTTGACACCGAAGGCGTGCGGGAGACAGGAGGCGTCTTCGACCCCGAAGGCGTCTTCGACACGGAAGGCGTCGTTGACACCGAACGCGTCTTCGACACGGAAGGCGTCGTTGACACCGAACGCGTCTTCGACCCCGAAGGCGTCGTTGACACCGAACGCGTCTTCGACACCGAAGGCGTCTTCGACACGGGAGGCGTGGCCGGCGGGGACGCAGACCAAGTAGCTTGCAGGGGGGCGTGCGATGGAAACACTGGTCTGTAAAGTTTGCTACTCTGGTATCGGGAACGCGCCGCGCATATGAATGTGCACGGACAGAAGGCGCACGCCCGTGTTGCTAGTAACCAGAGCGCAAAGGAAATTCTCCAGAACCAGGTAAAGCGTAGCTTAGACATTACAAAGCCCCTTGCGTGTAATTCATAGCAAGGAACGGAGGTTTTTTTTGGGAGAGGGGAAAGGGTTTTGTGCGTGCGTCGGATTCCCCCCCAAAAAAAGGAAAGGCCAGGGACCGACAAACAAATAGAGAGAGAAACCAAAAGATGCAAAGAACAAGCAAGGGATAGACAAAGATAACCAAGAAATAGCAGGAACGATGAGAGGCTAAGATTGGCCCCGCCCCTGGCTACAATTGGCTTTCCTTTAATTTTTTTTGTCTCCTTGTTCTTTCACTGTGCACAGAGACAGATTTCGTTGTCGGCTTCATTTTGTACCGCCTTTGTTTCTGCTCCTTAGACCCTCCCGCGCAAACAACTTCTTTTTTTTTACCAACCTTCCCCCTCCCCCCCCTCCCCTCCCCCCTCACCCTTCCCTTGTTTTTCTCTGCTGCTCAGCTTTTTTGCCCCTGGTGCGAGAGAGAAGAAAGAAATAGCGGTCCCCCCCCCCCTCTCTGTACCTCTGATCTCGGTAAGGAAAGGGAGGCAAGGGGGGGGGGGGTGTACGGTGGCGGGGAGAGGTGGTGAGGGGGGGGGGCAAGAGCGGGGAGGAAAGAGAAACAGAGAGAGAGAGAGAGAGATGTAGTAGTCAGTGTACGGATCTTTGGTCTTGGCCAACCACTCCGCCGCCCCCTTATACCCACCCCCCGTACTTGTCTTTGTGCCTTTGGTCTGTTCGTGCGTCTAGTAGAACCTGGTGCAGATTTCAAAGTAAGGTGTTTGTTTCATCGTCCGAGTCTTCGTCGAGATGATCGGCGGGGATAAAGCTTTGCAAGTTCCGGAAGCTAATAGGGTTAGGGTAGTCCAACCACGTGTCTCTTGCGCTTTGCGCTAGTATCGGCCGCTCCTCTCGTTGATTCACTAACCACAAAAAGAAAGCAGCCTCCGATAGAGCGGCTAGCGCAAGGCACCACACAAGCCGTTCGGTATACCAGACGAAACCAGTAACACAAGAGCTTGCAAGCAAGAGCAGGGGCAGACAATTCCGGCCGCGGAACAAACAAACCAGCAGAAGCAACCAGACCACTTCCGCTAAAGTTGTCCACGGCACAGCCGTTGCTACGCCGCAAATGCCCAGCAGGCAGTACAGGCTATACCACACTAATCGCTGTAGCCTTGGCGCTTGGCACCTCAACAAAAGCAGGGCCGCGTAAGGCTGTGCAGCCAGGAGCCAGGCCCTGTCTAGAAGTCTCTGCCAGGGAAAGTCGGCGGTCAAATGCAGGGTGTACCGAGCCCACCAGAGGAAAACACACAGGAGCAAAAGAGCTTTTTCTCCTATAGTCACAGGGCGACGGTTCTGCCGCATCAACACGAACAGGCAGAAGATTCCGATGGCCTGAGATTCAAGTATAACCGCGAAGGGCGCTGATTGCTCGCCCCGTAGCATCCGCAGCGGCTGCAGCCAACCAGCCAGAGCCTGCATCTTCTCCCCACACCTTCCCCCCCCCCCCCCCCCCCTCCGCACCCTCTTGGTGTGGCTTTGGCCGCAGCGACAACCACCTTTCCCCCCCCGCCCTTACTCTGAACCAGCCAACCCAAACCAAAATTTTTGTCACTGCGTCAAAGAAAGAATTATAAAAGCTTGCTTGTTTTTTGTTTTCTTCCCACCACAACCCGTTCCCTCCCCCCCCTCCCTTCCTCTCACCAACTTTCCCCACCGGCCCCCCCCGCCCACGTTATTTTTGTCCGGCTCCTCTCAGGTAGTTCACAAAAAAAAAACATTCCAGCTTCTTCACCCTTTTCCCCCACCTCTCTCCTGCTCCGTTAGAGTCTTTTTACCAACCCCCCCCCCCCCCCCTCCTCCCCATTTCCGCCGTCCACCCCCTTTTTTCTCATCCTCATCGGGGAGGGGCGGGGGGGGGGGGACGGCGGAAATGGGGGGGGGGGCAGACCATACCTTGATTATTATTATTATTTTTTGCGTGGTGTATAAGTTCCCGTGTCATTTTTCCGTGCCGGACAAGTAGTGAACCGTCCCGTGCTACAAGAGACCAGACGGCCTACTCGAAGAAAGAGATGAAGAGCAAAAAGCGCCGCTGCTTAGAAATGTTGTATGCGACTGGAACCGCCACGCCGGCGGCCCCCCCGCCGCTGCTAACCGAGGGCAAACCCCACAAAGCCGCGCTCCTGGCAATTAGAGAGCTGGAGCGCTTGCGCAGAGCTAGCTGGCAATTGGACGACGGTCACTGGCTCAGACAGGACACTGTGGTAGAAATGGAGACGTTGCGGAGCCACCTCCTGTCTTTGGCGCTGGCCATGCTAGGGCTGGATGAACATGCGTCTCCCGACAGATTATTCGCCATGCCCCGGGACCTGTGTGCACATGAACTAGGCTTGATATTCAAGGGGGGCGGCGACTGGCTCGTGGCGCCTAAGGACGACGGCGTGCGTGTGCTTGTAATGTTTTTGCGGGGCAAGTGTTTCTTTATTAAGCGAGAAAGACCGTACGTGGAGGACGTAGAGCCGGACGCGCCGTTCGACGAGAGCGACGGCCAAATGTTCTTTCTGCTAGTTGCAGAGTTGGTGCAGAACGCCTGCACCAACGCCCGTTTGTTGCGCGTTTGCGACCTGTTAGCGTACGGCCCGCAGTCGCTGTTTGCGCTGCCCTTCTCCCGGTGGCTTTGGCTGCGCGACCTGTTCCTGGCTAGCCTCGCCAAGGACGGCAAATGCCAGACGCTGCGCACCCTGGCCGGCAAAGAATTCTTTCCGCTAAACGAGGCTGCCGGCAAGCTAGCCACCCTGCAATCTAGCGGCGGCAGCTGGTATTTCGACCAGGGCGAGTACCGAGTTCCGGTCGATGGTCTCATCTTTGCGGAGGCGGGCGCCGCTTACCGCGGTGGTGTGCAACAGGGCCTTTGTAAGTGGAAATTCAGCCCAACCGTAGATCTGGAGCTCGTGCTCACCAGGGGCCCCCGCGCCGCACTCTGCGCCAGGGCGCCCGTGCCGCCGGCGCCGCACTCTCCGCTGCGGCTGCACCAAGAGATCTTCTTTGACAGGGCGCTGACGCCCGCCGTGGCCGGTGCGCTGCTCAAGCAGTACAGGTCGGTCTGGTCGGCGCACACGCCGCCGACCGACAGTTCGGAGGAGTCGTTCTGTGCGCCCAAGAGCGAGGCACCGCTGGTCTTCCCACGCGCGTCCGTACTGCCGGGGGCCTGGGGAGAATGCGTGTACAACCGGGCCAAGGGTTCCTGGGTGCCGTCCTCCTTCGTACTGGAAAGCCTGCCGCTCGATCAACACACGGCAGACAGCGCCAAGTGGCCCGTGCGCTGGCTCCGCAAGCCCGGCGGGCGCACCGCAACGGGTGGCCCCCCGGTGGTGGCAACCCCCCAGCAGATCGTAGAGGAACTGATGCGCCAGAGGGCGGGGCTACCGCCCCGCAAGCTTTATTTGCGACTCACCGGCTGCCACCACCACGAGGGCGTGACTCACGTCGGGCTCGCGTACTCGGTCCCACACAACGAGCTGGCGCCCGCCACCAAAGGAGGTCGTTGGGCGCTAGCCTGACACTTTTCAATGCGGCCGTGGCGCCCGCGTCAGTGGTCGGCATCTGGGAAATCCAGCTCACTGACACAGGGGCCCCCCATCTCTTGGCCAGGCGCCAAAAGGACCAGCCGAATTTTCACACGACCGCTATGCAAGCGCTGCGCGCCTCCGCGGCCGGGGTCGGGCTGGAAGACGTCCTGGCCCTGCTGCAACCGGACGAACAAAAGGCTGCAACGACGACGACAACAACAGCATCAACCACAACAATAAAATAAAACTTTGGTGTTAAAGGAATTTTTTGGAAATTAAGTTCCGGGTGTGAGGGAGGGGGGGAGAGGGAGGAGGAGGGGGGTGACTCAGCCCTCTCTGCAAAAAGAAATCTTAAACCCCTAGCTTTAGAGCGTGCCTAAACAATTCCCAGGCGCGGCCCCAGGGCGTCCAGAGCCTCCTTTAAAAGATCTTGTTCGGGCAGGGTCTTAAACATGGCGACGGTTCTTGCCCTCGTAGTCGACACAGGGGCCTGGGCTGTCGAAAGCACCATTTTGTCATAATCTGTCATTATAAACTTCTGCCAGAGCATAAATACCAGGAGTAGCCAGAAATGGCTGATCATGCGTGAAAACTGTAAGTCTTTTCGGTCCTGGCTGACAGTAACCCGCAAAGCCCGCGCCAACGACAACAGGAAGCAGCTCCCTTCAGTTCTCTGGTCAGCGGTGTCGTGCCCCGCCGGCGGATTCGTTCTCTACGCTTTTTACTGTATAGACTAGATTTTTTTTTCGTAGGGCTTGGGCTAAACTTCTGCACACTTGGGAGCTGACAGGCGTGCTTGGGTCATATACGAAGATAGTGTTGTCTTGCTTGAAAAAAACTATGGAATGACCAAACTCTTCTCTTGGGTCTTGGTGTGAGACCAAGAAAGTAGTGTACGTTCGTAGATCCCTGCTCGATATGTCGATGGTATTTGTGCGTACATTCCAACGCGGCTTGCGCGGGCACAGCCGCGCAAAAGGCCGGGCGCGGCCGTGTTGGAATGTGGCAAGAAGTTCAAGAAGATCCAAACTCTGTTTGTCAGCGACTCCACCAAGCTTGTAGTCGTAGGACTCGATCAACTCCATGCCAAAGTAGATGTACTCGTTCTTGTAGCCAACGTTGCGCTGCCAATCATAGTCGTCTATGTGGCCCAGTCCGCGCAGCCACCAGGCCAGCACCCAGGCCTCACTGTTTGCGACTTCTATGGGAATGTCGTAACCCAGCGCCAACGGCCAGCTCTGTCCGTTGGCACCCCAGCTACCGCCGCACAGCACGGGGGCCCGGAAGTCGATAGCGCAGTCGACGAACTCGCTGTGCGTCAGGTTGGCGGCACACGGGGCGCGCACAGGAGACCGAGACCAACGCAATTGCAGCGGGGAAGGGCGTGGACAGCCCGCTAGCGCCGGCGCGCGCCGCGGCCCGTGATATAGCGAGGGTGAAGACGGCGGCGCGGGGCCGCACTGTGTGCAGTACCACGTCGACAACATGCACAACCAAGAAGCGCTGATGGTCGGCGCCAAGCGCCAGCGCAAGCTCCATTTGTACCCCCATACGGGCCGCGCGAGCGGCCGCCGCGACCAGACACTGAGGAGTGCGTACGGCAACCGGCAGAACGTGCCACCAACCGACTTTGCCGATGCCTGGGCCACCAGGGCGGCGCGGCAGCGCGGGCCCGCCGTGGCCGACGCCTGCCTGCCGCAATCTCGTGTACAGGGCTTCGTGCGCGTGCAGACGCGTTCGGACTCGGCCCTGCCCGTGCTGACCGCCAGGGTGTTTGTGGGACAGCCGTGCGACCTGCCCCTCGTACTCCTGTGGCGCGCGCTCGGCGTTGAGTGTTGGGAAGAACTGCGCCAGCTAGTGACCAGCGGCGATGACGCGCGCGCCCAGGCCGTGTACCTGGACATTGTGCACCGGTCCTGGGCGCTCAACGAGGGGGTGGTCACGCGCGAGCAGGCGCTGTTCCGCCTGGGACAGCTGTGGTGCCTGCGGACCAAGCAGTTTTCGGTGGAGCAAATGCAGGGGCAGGGGCTGTGGTGGCTGCGCAACAGGTTCTTGCTGCACATTTTCCCGGGCGCGACGCAGTGGCTAACAACCGCCGTGCGTCAGGCCTCACGTTTGCCGCCGCGCTGCGCCGCAATTGTGGCAGACTACGCGCTCGACGAGGACTGCCACGAACGCCTGCTGCGGTACGGGGACGCGCGCAAGGCCGAACACTTAGCGGACGGCGCGCGGGCGCTCAGCCGCGCCGAGGCCGGGTTGCCGTCCGTCCTGTCGGTGGCCGAGGGGCAGCCGTCCTCGGGCCTGTCGGACCCGCTGGCCATGCAGAGCCGGGCGGTGCTGACGCTGGCGCAGCTGTACTCGCACAATCTGCAGCGCGCCTTCCAGCGCGTGCGCTCGTTGGCGCAGACGCGCCTGACGTCGTGGGGCGGGCTGGCCGTGTGCGTGGACCCGAACGTCCTGCTAGACAGCGCGCAGATGTCCCGCGTGTTCCAGGAGTTCGCGTCGCCGAGGGACAGGGCAGGCGCCAGCGACGCGCAGCCGCTGCAGCGCGTGCTGCAACACTTGCGCGGCAACCTGGCCAAGAAGTACTCGCTGGCGCGCCGGGTGTGCCAGATGGTGCCGAGCGGCCAGGGCATGACGTCCGACCAGCGGTTCGACGTCTCGCAGCTGAGTTTTCTGGACCCGAACGAGACCAGCAAGTCCGCCAAGTTGGGCTACGACAAGCGCTTGTCGTTGTTTACAACCATGACCCCCGAGATGGACAGCGCGTGGGCCGCCGCGCTGGAGGACTGGGTCGTGAACCGCTGCGAGGCCGCGACGTCGCAGCTGTCGCTGGGTGAAATTGTGGTCGAGTGCCACGGCCGCGTGCTGGGGTCCATCAGCGCCGCTGGTGCCGATGCTACTGGCATTGCGGGCGCTCAAGCGCGGGGCGCAGGGCGACGACGTGGCTGACGCGGGGGGGCTGGCCCTGAGGCATCTGGGCTTGTTGCTGGACCGCGACGAGAAACGTCTGACTATCCACACGTACGCGGGCCGGCTGTCGGCGCCCGTGTTGCACGTCAATGAGGGTGTCGTGCCGCTCCCGGCCGACGTGCGCCGCATCTGGGCCGGCTGGCGGCTGCGCCAGCTGCGCCTGCCGCACGACAGTGCGTCCAGTTACCTCGTGAGCAACCAGCTCCCGCCTGCAGCGGGTGACTGCCTGGCCGCGTGGCGCGCTCTGCGTAACCAGGGCTGCCTGGTGTGGCTCAGCATCCAAGAGTCGGCGGCGCAGGTAGGCTGCGAGAGCCTGAGCAAGTTCGCGGCCCGCGCACCCGAGTCCGACTTTGTGGACCTGTCGCCCGCCCGCCACCTGAGCTTTTCTTCGGCGCTGACGCTGTTCCACGAGCACGTGACGGGCCCGCGCCTCGTGTACGCGGTCGGCATGCAGTCGCAGTCCGTGGGGCAACGCCAGCCCGGGCGCTTGTTGGCCAGCTCGGCCAAGGAGCTGCTGCGCGGCGACCGCCCGCTGCTCGAGGTGCCCGTCGCGGCGTCTACGCTAGGGGTGCAGCCGCTGGGGCTCAACCAGGACGACGGCACGGTCTGGAGCCAGAGCGCGGCCGACCGGGGTTTGTTTGCGTTCCTGGACAGCAAGGCCTACTACGACCGCATGCACCTCGCACCTGTGCCATCAGCGGCGCCTGTGCCATCAGCGGCGCCTGTGCGCACAGGCGCCGACGGTTGGGGCGGGGTGCTGGCCCGCACGCGCGCCGCGCTCGCGGCCGATGGCCACAAGCTCGCCAAGGCGCGCGGCTGCCGCTCGCTAGAGGGCTACCTGCTGGGCAAACGCCGCGACGACGCGTGGACCGTGCCGCTCGGGCGCACGGTGCTGCCCGGGGACGTGCTGTTGCGCGCGCTGTCGTCGGCCGAGCCGGACGGCAGCGACGAGTCTTGCGTGCGCCGCACGGTGGCGCAGACCCGCGGGGTCGTGTCGCAGAACTGCCTGTCGGTCGACAACCTCCGTGTGTGGCTGGACACGGACCCGACGCAAACGCCGCGAGACTGCGGCAACGCGCCGGTGTACGCGCGCATGGTGGTGACGAGGCTGCTGCCGTTCCAGTGCGGCGACAAGATCACCAACTTCTCGGGCCAGAAATGCACGCTGTGCGTGTTCGTGCCCGACCACGCACTGCCCTACCTGCCGACCGGCGAGCGCCCGGCCGTGCTGCTCGGGCCCTCGCAGATGTTCCGCAAGACCATCAACGACTGCATAACCACGCTGCAAACCAGGCTCGTGGCCCAGTACGGCCGGCAGCTGACACACGACGTCATTGGCGGCCCCGCTAGCTATGTGTGGCCCTGGAACCAAGAGCTGCTGGCCTACACGCAGCTGTACGCGCTGGAGCAACAGAAATGCCGCCTCTGGCGCCCGGACTTCTGGTGGGTGCTGGAGGCGCACTGCTGTCCCGTGGCCGCCAGGCTGTGGCGCAGCTGCCTGGAACACTGGCTCCGCAGGGCCTCCGCGCCGACTTCGGGGCCAGCCTTGGCGGCGCTCAGCAAGGTCCTGCGCCTGGCACTGCAGGCCTACGACGTCGGCGCGGTGCCGGCGCGGGGCTGCGCCCAAAAAAAAAGACCCACACTTCCACGCAGGCGACGGCTCGTGCCGTGACGACACCTCTGTTAGCGAGCTCGGGCGCTGGGCCCACGCAGAGGAGAGCTGGCTCCTGGCGCAGGGCCGCCGCGCCAAGGTCAGCCTCGGCCCGCCCGCGGGAGGGGCCCGCCGGGCGCTCGAGTTGGCCCAGGACGGCAAGGAGCTAGGCACTGATTGGCGCCGGCTGCTGCTGCCCAACAGTGCCTGGGTGCCCGCCGCAGCGCGCGCGGCTCTGGTGGCGAATAAAAACCTCGAGGCCACGTGGGACAGCGCACGGGCGGGCGCCGCACCGTCGCCAGAAAAGGCAACGCCGGGCCTTCTGCAGGAGCTGCACTTGCGTGCGTCGGCCAGGATGTACAGCCCCGCCAGCATGAACCTGGACCCGCCCGCCAAACCCACGCTGTTCGGCTTCCAGTACTACATGCGCCAGGACAAGACCAGCGAGGTGCAGTTCAAGGTCAGGCACCAGGGCCCGATGGACCCGCTGACGCACCAGGGCACCAAGTCTGCGCGGGTGGACGGCGCGTCCAAGTTCGATTCCATGTGCCTGAACGCCGCGGTGCAGTCGGGGTCTACCGCGCTGCTGGAGCAGGTGCTGCAGAGCGCCGACTCGCGCCTCGACGTGGTCTGCAAGCTGTGCGGCCGGCTCCGAATAGACGGTGCCGACGGCGCGGCCGTGTGCCTGACCAGGTCTTGCTCCCGGGCCTTTGCGAACGGCTCGCATTCGGGGCTCGTGCGCATGCCCACGACGTTCGTACTGCTCAAGGCCCTGCAGACCCTCGACGCCTCGGGGCTCATGTACAAAATCCAGGCAGACGCAGAGGAGGAAGAAAAGAAGTAAACCCCCAAAAAAACGCAGGCAACACTTAAAAAAAAAAAACAGGAAAAGGAAAGTCGTATAGGCTCCTGACGTTGAAAACAAAGAAGAGGAAAAAAAGTTTTATTGAGTAAACAAAATCAAGCCCGTGCGCGGAGAGGCTAGAATAATAAAAGGCTAGGCTCGTGTTCTGTGTCTGGCCACGCGGCAGGATCAACAGACCGCTTTGCCAGGCCGCCGCTTACGGCTGTCTATTCAGAATCTCTTTTGTTGCTGCTAGCCAAGGTCGGCCGCCACAGGGCCCATACAACCGATATAACACTTTGGCAGCGCGAAACACGTCTTTATCTTGGAGGTGGTGAGCGCAAGACCGGCGCCGCTGGCAGTGCGGGCAGGGTCTTCTTGCTTTGGCCCGTACAATGATATCCCAATAGCCTTCAGTTCCGGCTGCCATGTGATTAGGTCTGTCTGACTCCTGGACAAATTTGTATAGAGACTGTACATATTGGTCCCAGAGGGGATGGATTGCTTCGGCGGGTGGCTGGATCACTGGGCCATCTGTGCTAAGATGGCGCCGCCCAGTCGCATCAGCCGCTTTCGAGTCTTTCTGTCTGGCGCCAGCATATCCTGTATGCTCTCCGTGTGCATAGCTACCGCCCTCCATTTCAATGTCTTCATATGTCGCCTTGATAATCAAGGCGATTGTTACCAGCTCTCTATTCTGACACACAAGCCACAAGTTATTTTCAACATGAGCAGAAACAAGCCCAAGCGTACCTGCACAAACGCCTCAAGCGTGCCCCCGTTGATATGGAAAAATGTATCGAGTTCAGCCCACTCTTGATTGAGTTTGTTCGTAGTCCTGCGTGTAGTAGTATTATCTTTTGCCCAATCGTACAACTCACGACCGCCCCAGCCCACCTGCATAGCCGACCCTAGTTATACACGAAAAAAACAGACACAAAAATTAAGAGCCTGTGTGACGTCCGCTTCCTAAAATATGCGTGGTTCTAAAAGAAAAGTATATAAGCGATACACCTTTCAGTTCTCAGTGCCAAGATTAAAACTTTATCAAGGATTTTTTTCATTAATCTTTTTTTTTATACATTCTTAGCGCCCCCCCCCCTTGCCACTCTCGCTCCCGATTCTCAGACAGAGAACTAAGACAATCCGTACTTTCCTCTCCCTCTCCTAGCTCTCAGTGCCAAGTGTAAAACTATCGAGCTTTAATAAAAACAATGTTTTAGCACTTTCTTGGCGCGCTAAGCTTCCCCCAGCTTTTTTTTTAAAAATTATTTTTTTACAAAACCAACCAACGCGATTGCCGAAATCGCCAAACAATTTTTTTTTAGCTATCGTAGACCCGGCAAATTTGTCAACAAAACGGCTAGCTGCCATATTGTGCGGGATGTTTGGGTGCCAAGGATTTGTCCGTATTTCGTGGGATGTTGGGGTGCCAATAATTTTGGCCGTATTTTGCGGGCCGTCGCGAAAACTTTTTTTTTTGAAGGCAATTTCTGCATTGGATAGTCAGGAAAAAAAGTTGGGGAAAGATTGGCGGGCGGGGAAAAAATCAGCAGATTGAAATTTTTCCCCGCCCGCCAATCCTTCCCTAATTTTTTTCTAACTATCCAACGCCACTGCCGAAATTGCCAAAGATTTTTTTTTGGGCTATCTTAGACCCGGCAGATTTGTCGACAAAACGTCTAGCGGCCGTATTTCGCGAAAGGTTTGGGTGCCAAATGATTTGGCAATATTTGCGAAATATTGGGTGCCAATATCTTCGGCCGTATTTTGCGAAATATTGGGTGCCAATATCTTTGGCCGTATTCTGCGGGCAGTCGCGAAAACCTTTTTTGGGTGAAGGACATTTCGGCAGTGGCCTTGGATAGTCAGGAAAAATTTGGGGAAAGATTGGCGGGCGGGGAAAAATTTCAGCAGATTGAAATTTTTCCCCGCCCGCCAATCCTTCCCTAACTTTTTTCTAACTATCCAACCGCCGAAATTGCCCAAAAATTTTTTTTTAAGGCTATCTTAGACCCGGCGGATTTGTCGACAAAGCGGCAGTATTTCGCGAAATGTTTGGTTGCCAATATCTTTGGCCGTATTTTGCGGACCGTAGCGGATTTTTTTTTTTTTTTTTTTTTTTTTTTTGTGGAGAGGGACAAATTCTGTGAATTATTTTTGCGGGTGGGTCTTTTTGTTCCTCCCACGCCCCTCCCCACCCCCCACCAGAAAAAAGGCTCCCTTAAATTCTCTCCTCCTTACCTCCCTCTTGAATTCTCAGCAGTCAACGAAAAAAAAAGAATCGCTGGATAGACTTAAAAAGAAGAGACGAAAAACAGATGTACCAAAGATGTCAGGGCAAAGAAGAGCGTATCATGTACACAACACAGGCTTCGTCCCACCATGGTCGTTGAGCGGCCAGCTATGCCTCGAAGAGAAAAGTTTGCTGCTGGAATAATCTTGCTCTCTGAATGGAAATGGAAATGTTCGCACTGTCCCCGAATAAACGTACTGTCTGAAAAGAAATGTAAAGGGTGCCAGCAGCTTGACGCGTCCTATTTGGATCTGCCCGACGATACAGGTGAGGCGAAGGCTATTAAGAAATGGTACCAAACCCTGCAAGGCACTCCAGATGACCAGCTTCTGTCATGCGTAGTGCCAGCTTCTTCAGGGCAACAAGGCATACGTTCCAGAAACGTACGAGACACACGTTCCAACAGCGGGACCACCAAACTAGGAGGAACACAGGGCTCACCCTCGTCCATTTTCTTTACCCTGATTGACTACTACTTCCAGGGCCTCCAGCAAGAACTTACCTTTGTGGACCTGGGCGCGGGCGCGGGCGTTAGTGTAAATATGGCCGCCTTCGTCGGCTTCAAAGGCGTGTACGGGGTTGAATCCGGGAACTTTGGCGAAAACACTAGTATTGTACGCAGAAAGTTCTGCGCCAGAAAAGGCACTCCCGCTGCCACGCCGAAAGTACAGTTTAATACTACAGTAACAGAGGATTTTAAACTAGATGACCTATGGAACGATGAACCAGAACGTAAGATTTGCATCTATTTCTTTGTTACCAGTTGGACCACAAGTGACAAGGAAATAGTGCTAAAGATGATTATAAAAGACCCGCGCGTTCGGTTTGTGTTGCTCCTGGACTTTCTCTCCAACTTTAAACGCAAAGGATTCTTTCCTCGTCAGTGGTCTGAAATGTTTAGCGCTGATTGCCACCGGACTATCTATTCCACGGGCGGTAACGGTGAGTATCATTTACTGATCTTTCGCAGAATAGGCGTGCCCGCGCCCGTCTGATTAGAAAACAAAACAGGGGTACAGGTCGCGGAGATCATTAAAATCTCCCCCCCTTTTTTTTTGCTTTCGAAAACAATTTAAAATTTGAAAAAAAAACCGTCCCGGCGCGGTACATTCTTCCTTTTTTCTTACTGCTGTTTAGCCCAACAAGAAAAAAAAAACAAGAAAGGCAGTGTTGCATTCTTTTAATACAAACAGGAAACAAAAAAAACTCGGAAGGAGGGACACAACGCTAGAAGCAGCAGCAAAATCCAAAACTTGGCGGGGGTGTGGCACACGTGATGGCGCGCGAAGTCCAGTCAACCTGAATCAGCTTGCCTATTGTAGCTTCTGCTACGGCCGCCGGGGCCTACCGTTCTGGCTTGAGACACGAACCCTTACAAGGGTTTAAAAAAGAATAGAGAGAGAGATCCTACAACCCAGGCCGAACTCCTCTTGTCCAAAAGCTGCGCCTGGCTTGGGACGCTGGCTGGGCAGTGGTTTGTGCATAACCACCCGACAAGAATCACGCGTGACAGGTCGGTTAAGGCACCTGTGTCTAGCCAGGGATGGCGAATAGAAAGGCGAGAGCGCACCTCCGTTTTTGGGCAGGTGCTGTGACCCTCCGTCTCTTACGAACTAGCTCCTTTTGTTGCGACAACCGTACCTTGCAGGAGGGAGCGCGCTGTAGCGGCAAGGGTTTTTGGCTGCGCCGCCTATGCCTAGTGGCCGGGAGGGTCGCCAACGGCGGTGGGAGGGCGCAATTCGCAGTGCGGAACTTGCGTTGCAGCAGCTGCGCGCGGGTAGGTCCTCTGGGCGGGGCTTTGAAGCGAAACTTGCGTTGCAGCAGCTGTGCGCGGGTAGGTTCTCGGGGCGGGGCTTTGAAGCGAAACTTGCGCTGTAGCAGCTGTGCGCGGGTAGGTTCTCGGGGCTCGCGCTCCATTGCGCACACCAGGTGCGGAGAGGAGGAGGGAAAGGTGTCTGCATAAAAGAAGAAGAGACAGCGGGGAGGGGGGGGGTATGGTCCAAAGCTCGACACGCCCCCCCCCCCAAAACTCTACCCACAACATTTCCCGCTTCTTTCTCTCTCTCTTTTGTGTCCCCCTCCCATTTTCTCTCCCCCCCCCCTGCATTTTCGCCATAAAACTATATGCACCGGCCCCCCCCCTCCCTTTCTTTTTTTTGTTGCACTTTCGTGTAATATTGCCGCGGCCCCCCCCCCCAATTTTTTTTTTGTTTCTGTTTCTCCGCCATCGCCGCGGCCCCCCCCCCCCCGCAAACCTCTTTTTTTTTTAAGGGTACCCTCCCGTCTTCCTTTCCTCCCCATACACCTCTCCCATCCGGAGCCGGCGCGGCAAAGCAAAGCACCAAAAGCGTGGCGGCTCATGGAGCCCATGCCGCTTGACGTGGTGCAGCCCCCGGCCCGGGAACTGACGCCTGCCGTTGCCCTCCAGTTGTTGCGCCTGGCGGAAGCGCAGCTGTGCACGTGCATCGGCTCGGGCACCCCGCGCCTCGCAGAGAGCGACGAACTTCGCTCTGTGCTGGTCCAGCACTACCGTTCGCAGTACCAGCTGGGGCAGCCCCGCATTCAGTTGAACATCGTCGCGGACCCGTCGCACGTGCCCGCCGTTCGCAGCAGCGGCTGGTGCCACGTGCTGTGCTGGGCCCTGAGCGCGTCGTACATGGCCAAGCACGAGTGGCGCGGGCGCGCGCTGCGACAGTTGTCGGCGCCCGAACTCAAGGGCCTGGCCTCCTGTGCGGGCGACGTACGAAGCTGGGCGGCGTGCCTGGGCGCCTTGCTAGACAGGGGCCAGGGGAGGCACAGACGACGCTGCCGGTCCCGTGGCCCGAACTCGTAACCGCCAGAAATGAATTCCAAACACTAGTCGCCGGGCTGCGCAGCGGCAACTGTAGCTCCAACGGCGCCGTGCTCGAGTGGTTCAGGCGCCACGTTATCAACCGCGCCTGGGCGGGCCTGCAGAGGTGCTTCTGGGGGCAGTGCTACACGGCCTGGCTCACGCCCGACCCCGCCGCGACCCTGGCCGAGCTCTCGCCCTCGCTCGAGGTGCTGACAAACTGGTACGTGTACCTCTCGCTCTTCTACGCGCTGCTCACGGCCGCGGCCCCGCCGCGCTGGGACACGCTGCTCGAGCCCACCACGCCCACGTCCGCGCGGGCCTTCCGCGAGCGTTTGTGGGGTGCCGGCACGCCCAAGGTCTCCGAACGCGTCTGCGACAGGCTCATGGAGATCTGCTGTGCGCAGAACCTCACGGGCTGCGCCGAGGAAAAATACCGCACGATCTTTGGCCAGGGCGCCGCGGCCGCCGTCAAGCCGTCGGCCGTCATGCAAAAGCTGGCAACGCGTACAGGCGCGAGTGTCTGCAGAGGCTGGCAGCGCGAGCTGCCCCCGACCACGGCGCGGTCTGGCGGCTGGGGCAGGTCAACCAGCTCAGCTCGGACGACCCGCTGGACGAGCTGGACCTGGCCCTGCTCGAGGAACGCCTCGTGCTCCTGCACGGCCAGAGCGCCAGCGACAGGGGGCTCGTGCTGCTGCCCCCTGTCGCGCTGCGCTGCACGCTCCCTGCGAAAGTTGCGCAGGAGTTCGGCGTCCTGCCTGACACGCTGCGGCCGCGGCCCGTGCTCATCAGCGCCTTTGGCGCCTGGCTGGGCTATAGGCCAGATGACGGCGTGGTGTTGTGTGGCTGCCTCCCCGAGGCTTACGCCTGGTGGTGCCTCACGCTGCAGCGTCGCTACCGCGGCCGTTTGCAGGACGGTACTATGTTCTTAAACACAGCGGTGCCTCTGCAGCAATGGCTGGCCTCACTGCCTCGCGACTAAAGGCCCTGCGACGACGCGGGGGGAGAGGGGGCGTGGGGGGGGGGGGGGAAAGGGAGTGGGAGGGGTTAATTCAAAGAGGGGCAGGTAGCCTGCGACGGTGGGAATAGACTGGGGGGGGGGGGGGGGCCGCATCGTCACACGCCCCTTTCTTCCACCCCGCACAGTAAATCCCCCCACCCCCTTTCTTCCACCCCGCACAGTAAATCCCCCACCCCCCCCCCCCCCCCCCCCCCCCCCACCCCCCTTCCCCGTTTCCCCCGCGCCTTCTTGCCCCCCCCCCCCCCTTTTCTTCTTTTCCCTCGCGCAGTCTCTCTCTCTCCCTCTTCCTTCTACTCCGCCCAAAACAAGATGGGAGTGAGATTAAAAAAAATGCTTTTTCCCTCCCGCGCCTCCTTTCCCCCCCCCCCCCCCCTTCCCCTCTCCCGTTCCTTTTTTCTGTGTTGGCCCCCCCCCCCTCTCCCATTCCTTTTTTTCTGTGTTGCCCCCCCCCCCCCCTACCTGCGTCCGAACGGCATGTTGGGGCACGGGCTGGGTGTTTGTGGCGTGCCTGGCCCCCCCTCCCCCCCTCTCGCCCCAAAACCCCCCCCCCCCCCCTCCCGCGCCTCCGTCCCCCCTTTTTTTTGTTTCCTCTCTCTCTCCCTCTCCCCCCCTTCTCGTCACCTGTAGCTGTCGCCAAGAAAAAAACGCAAGGTGGTGCCACGGCCTTTTGGTAGTGCCACACATTTCCAACAAAGGCACACAATCAAGCACCCCCCCCTTTCGTTTTTCTCCACCCCCACTTTCTTTTTTTTTTACATTTCACTTGCACCCCAAAACCATGTCCGCGACCGAGAACAAGCACGACCGCGATGACGAGAACAAGGGCACGAAGCCAAGCGCGACGGTTGCCAAGGCAACCGAGGAGCCAGCCAAGCCAGCCCGCGACAAGCGCGAAAAACAGAGACCCTAGCGCGCAGGCACAGGCGCCGCGAGTGCCCCGAGGTGGGTATGCTGTGGCCCTCGGAAGTCAAGATGCTGGCTAGACAGTGCAGGATCGGCCGGCTGGGCGGCAGGAAGTTGCGGCGCAGCGTGACCGACTCGCTCGACGACTTCGTGCGGGTCATGCACGAGCGCGTGGACCTGTATGGCGGGGAGAACTGCGGCCGCAAGACCGCGCGGGTCGAGGATGTGCTCAGGTCGTACAAGACGGGCGTCGGCCGCCGGCTGTACCTGGGCGTGGACGAGCCGCCCGCCAAGAAACGCCGCACCAGCAGCAAGCGCGAGGAAGGGGCGGAAGAGGAGGAAGAAGAGGAAGAGGAGGAAGAGGAAGAGGAGAAGGAGGAGCGCGACGATGCCCCCGCAACGACAGCAGCAGCAGCAGCATCGGACTGACAATGTCAAACACACGAGAATAGCTGGCCAGCAGTCAGTCTAGTTCGATCAGACAAGTAAATTTCTTTTTCTTTAATTAAAACAAAAAAAAACCCAAGAGCCAAAGATTTCTGGCCATCACCAGATCAAGCAGGGTGGGTTTGGAAGAAGCGGTCAAAAAAGTGCTAGCTATCTCGGGCAGAGTTGGAAGTGTTTTTTTTTGCTTTGCGTGGTTCAGCAGCAAGCTCTTCTTCGGATCCCCCTCCACCTTTCCTCTCTCTTTCTCTCTCTCTCTGCTTTTTCTCCTGGCACTTTTTTTTTTTTTTGTGCGCAGGCCCCGTCCATTCAACCAATTGGATTCGTTCCCGTACTCCTTTTTGAACCAGCTTTCTCCAACGTAGGAACGCCGCCGGCTTTGATGGTTGCCACATCGGCCCGCAGATCTTGCATTATTTTGATTAGCTCTTGTATAGTCAGGCCTCCGTTGGCCTCCTCAAAATGGGTCACCAAATGTTGATATTCTTCTTTTGTCGCTTCCGAGTCTTCCGGCCATTTGCACGGGTTCGAATCGCACTTCATCCAGGTGATCATGGCTATGAAGTATTTCGCGACTGCAAAGGAGTTGCCGATCACGGACAGCAGGCTGGAAGCAGCCCACATCATGCCCATCTGTAAGGAGCATTCTCCACCATCATTTGCGTTGTCGGTCAGGACGCAGTCGTTGCAGATAGTAGTAGCGTTGGCGTCCCTGCCAGTTCTCAGCATTACCGACCACTCCATACCCAACCTGTCCACATTGGGTTTGCTGAGGATCATTATCTTCTCCTTGTTGTCATGGATGTTATTCATGATCATGAGCGACAGCGACAGCAGCAGCAACGTCATGATGAAGCCGGCCATGTGGATCAGCAGGTGATTTCTGTAGCCGTAGAACTTGATCACGTTTTTCAGCAGTTTAGTTCTGGACGAAGAATACATATCTTTCCAAACGGTCGAGAAAAAGAAAAAGGCTACCAACAGCGACGCCGTCGTGACGGCTATGCCCGCGATAATCAGGCCTTGGCTCGTTTTGAAGATTTGGGATTCGGTGCCAAAACCTTCGCCTACCGCAAACGGCCTGTCATCGAACATGTGCCTGATGCTAAAAGAAGCAGAGGCCAGATGCAAGGACATCCCACCGGCCGAGAAAAGCCACATTATAACATAAAAACTCGACGCCCACTTATCCTCCTCTGTCTTCTGGCCGCTCTCACTGCTGCTACTGGCTTCAGAGGGCATCGCCGGGGATACTTTAGCAGGCATTGGGTTTTTTCTTGAGTGCCGTCCGCAAAGAAAAAAAGGGCTGTACGTGTGTTGGTACAAGCGGAAAAGTCCGTTCGCTCAATCTTTGTTATCAAAATACAGTCTTGAATAGAACGTGCAAATCTTACCCAAAACCTGTTAAAAAAGTTACGAAAAAAGAAACTACTCTCTAATTTCCCCCCCCCCCCCCCCCTCCTCCCCCTCCCGATGTTAACAAAACTAACACTTTTTTTTGGTGGCCTTTTCTTTTTTTTCCCCCTCCCTTTCTTTTTTTTGTCTCTACCCTTTTTTTCCTTCGCCAACTTTTCTTTTTTTTGTATTGTTTGTTACGATGTTTTTTTTTCGGGAAACCTGTGTGGGGAGGGACGTGCGGGGCGAGAAAGGGGGCGGGAATGTGGTGTGTGCGGGGGGGGGGGGGGCACGGGTTTGTACGGGTGCACAACCCAAAAAAAAAGGCGCGGCGGCTACAACCACCATTCTCTCCCTCCCTCCCACTCTCACTCGCCACATTCCTGTCCACGCTCGAACGAAAAAATAGAAGAAGAAGAAAAAAAAGACGCAAGGGAAGATAAGGAGGGAGAGAGGGGATGGGGGAGCTACGGTGCAAACAGTCTCTCTCTTTCCCGCTTTTTTTCAAAAGCGGCAGAAGAGGGGGGCTCTGTACGTCCTCCCTCCCCCCCCCCCCTCTCTCTCTCTCTTTCCCGCTTTTTTTCACGCACCCTCTTCTTGCGACGGTCCGCGCAAACTGCGTCCTCCTTTTCCTATCCCCTCCGCACCCCCCCCCCCCCCCGCCCCGCCCCACCTTATCACACTCTTTCCCCCCCCGCCCCACCTTATCACACTCTTTCCCCCCCCCCCCCTCTCCCAGTTTCTACTACTTTAATTTGTCTTTTTGCCAGCCCGGCCGGGGCAGCCTTGCGCTGCGCAATCGTCTCTCGCGGTCCCCCGGGGCTTTTGTCGGCGCGATCTGCTTGTCTTCCTGGATGATGTACGACCATCGAAGTTCGGAACCCGCCCTGAAGACGGGGTTCTGCCCCGTGCCGCAGGTCAGGTACGGCCGGCGGAGGCCCGGCCACACGTACGCGGGCTTCTTGAGGACCAACAACGGCTGCTGGCCGCCGCTGTTGACCAGCTGTGCGGAGCCCTGGTACCGTAGCGCGGGCGGCAGCTCGAACACGATGGAGTTCGGCGCACGGAGAAAGCGCTGCCAGCTGCCATCGTGCAGCGCCAGGCGTTTCAGAATCTGGGCTTGGTGCCACTTGTACAAGTCGAGCAAAGCAAAGCCATCGATGCAGACCGCCTCCCAAGACAGGAAGTGCGTGGCGCGCGCGGATTGCGGTTCGACCGAGAGCTTCGGGTGCGTGCTGACGCTCCCGTCGAAGAAAATGCCGCCTGCCACATTGCCGGGGTTCACTTCCGTGGTCGTGAACGCGCCGAGGTTGTCGCCACCGTCGTCGGTGGCGACGGCGAACACCGTGTGCCCGAGGGTGCCCAGCGCGGTGCCCTTGAGGTTGGGGTCGTCCGCACGCGGCCACCCGTAGGGTTCCTTGAGGCAGGCCGCGCACGCGGGCGCCGGTCTCCAGAGACGCACCCCGTCAGGGGCAGTGTGCAGGTCGCCCCCAGCCCAGGCGCAGCGACAGATTATGCACAGCTTTGGAGGATTCGCCATCACTGGCCGAGGTTCTCGTCGGCTAGCTTCGAGTTTTTCCTGACCCCAAAAAAAAAACAGTGCGAAAGAGACAATGGCTTTGCTTTTTTTTTTCTTCTGGCTTCTGGTAGTGCAAAAAACAAACGTGGCAAAAAACGAATCAGCATGACAATCGTCGTCTATAAAAAGGCAGACACCAGACCACCCCCCCCTCCCCTCCTCTCCAAGGACAGACGTTCACACAAAGAAATAGAAATTGAATGCAGCTTGCAAGGAATCACACATTTCGCAAAAATCATATACACAGAAAGAAAAACAAGTCACCGATACACACACACGACACGCCATCCAAACAAACAAGCCGCCGATACACACACACACACACACCATCCAAACAAACAAGTCGCCGATACACACACACACCATCCAAACAAACAAGTCGCCGATACACACACACGACACACTGTCCAAACAAACAAGCACACACAAACACAAAAAAGCAATACCCGTAAACAGGCATACACAAAAAGCAATACCCGCAAAACAAGCATACAAACACATACACCAAAATTAGTCACAAAAAGGCATACACACACACGCAGATATTAAAAGACGACACATACACATACAAAAAAAAACTCTAGGCATAAACACGCACACAAACATGACGCACATAGACACACACACACGCTCTCTCTCAGAGGCACACACACACGCGAAAACATATAAACACACGCACACACACACACGAAAACATATAAACACACGCACACACACACACAAACATTACTTGCAAAAACAACATACAAGCACACACACATACCAACATTTTTCGCAATGGTACACGCGCAGGTATTACACACTGACATCATCATATATATACACACACAAAACCTGTCTTCTCAAAATCTCAACATCTAACATTGACATACATACAAACACACGACGATACACGCACACGCACAGAACACACAAAACACACAAACACACAAAACACACGCACACACACATAACACACAAAACACACAAACACACAAAACACACGCACACACACAGAACACACAAAACACACAAACACACAAAACACACGCACACACACACAACACACAAAACACACAAACACACAAAACACACGCACACACACACAACACACAAAACACACAAACACACACAAACACACACAAACACACACAAACACACACAAACACACACAAACACACACAAACACACACACACACAAACACACACACAACACACACACACACACACACAACACACACAACACACAAACACACAAAACACACGCACACACACACAACACACAAACACACAAACACACAAAACACACAAAACACACAAACACACACAAACACACACACACACACACAAACACACACAAACACACACACACACACACACACACACACACACACACGCACACAGAACACACACACACACATATATTCGCGCAAAATCACAGCCGTGTATTAGCACTGACCATTTTCGCCTCTCCTCACTTCAGCTCGTCACCAACCCCCCCCCCCCCACCCCACCCAGCCCCACCTTTTGCCAGTCTTGCGACGAACGCTTACAGCCCATTGTGCAATATTGTGCACCCCTTCACATATTGCGTGCGAGATTGTTAGCCAACGCTTTTTTCTTGGCCCCCCCCCCTCTTCATGAACCACTATAACTTTTCGAGCACCAAGACGAATTACGCAGTGTGTCACTTTCTTTTTCCTTTAGGCCCTTCATTTCTTTCATGTGCTGTCTGAATTTGCGAGTGCGTGTGTGTGTGTGTGTATGTCTTTCTTACCGGCGTCTGCTTGTTTCAGACGGGAGGTGGGGGGGGCCGACGTGCTCTTTGTTTCTTTCATCCTCTTTGGTAGGCAGCACGGTCTTTGTACAGATGATGCAAGAAGACCGGAAATCCCAACCTGACTGCAGGGGTCCAGCGTAGAGTTAATCAAAGGGTTGTTGTCTTGTACGAGCAGCTCTGCGAGCACATTTTTTATTATTACTCATATTACTTTATTTTTTGTCTCGTCCCTGTCACATCAAAAAACATGTTCTTTTTTTTGTACTAAGACTTTTTGATATTTACTTCTACTTTGAGTCTCTTGGCTAGGGGCGCGATCTGCCCGCCACACCTGCGGCAAGGATGCGTAGCGCCGCCCTTTTGTGCCAGCAGTAGGGCCGTGAATCGTTCGCGATCTTTTGTATCATATTCGTTTAACAGCAAAGAGACCAAGTTTTCTAGTTGTTCTCTTTTTCGCTCTTCTTGTTTTTGTTCTAACTCTCGGCAGAGTTGGAAGATTGGGTGAAGCTTAGTAAGAAAGACAGACGTAGTAAAGGGCTTGCCAAACGTGTCTTGTATCGTGTGTTTCATTGCTTTGTCTATCGCTTCATACTGTGCCGCATGATGCTCTCGATCTAGTCGGTAGATCTTTCGCTCAAGCTCTGCAATCTCCTCTTTGTACGTCTCAAGATAACTCAGAGGCGCCTTCGCACATTGAACCGATTGTCGCTGTACCAATCCTGCTTGGGCTTGTCCACAATTTGTAATCGTTATCCCAAAAGCTGCGCACGGCAGCTATGACTTCTTTACTGTCTGCAGCTCTTAGTAGGTCGGTGAAGACGTCGTCGGCTGGCCCGTCCATTCTTGCCCAGAATACACTGCCTTTTTTTAAAAGTCTTTAAATTCCTTGTACCAGTGCTCTTCTTCAGCAACAAGAGCGATTCTTCGTTCGTTTGTATCTTCTTGCAAAGGCGTACTGCGAGAAAGGGAGGGAGTGGGAGGAGATCGAAGGAGAAAGCCATTCTCCTTCCATCTCCTTCTTCCCCCCCCCCCCCTCTCGATTCCAGCTCGCTCTGCTTCTTTTTTTTTCCGTCCCCCCCCCCCCGGCAGAGACGAAAAGTTGGGCTGGTCACAGAGATAGGTACTGCGGGGGCAAGCATGCCGGGTGGTGGTGGAAGGGGAATGGCCCCCCTCCTTTCCTCCTTTCCCCCCCCCCCCCTCCCTCTCCTCCTCTTCCACTCTCCCGGGGGTATTTAGAAGCGCGACAGGATTTCCTGCAGTTCTTGGTTGATTAGCTCGACCAGCCCCGCCTGGCGCAGCCAGCGCACATAGTCGTCCACGGACTGGCCGGGGGGCTCCGGCGGCACGCAAACCGCGGGCAGCACCCAGCCGCACCGCGTGAGCGCAAATCGCGAAAGCCTGGCGTAGTTCTGGCGGGCGCGCTCCACCAATCCTTCCGCTAACCGCGCGAGCTGCGCGTGGTTGTGCAGCCACTCGCGATAAGAAGAAACGCTGAGACTTCGCTCGCACGGTGCGCCCGGCGCCTGCGGCAAAAGGTCCTTTGTCGGCGGCAGGGGCTGCGCCGTCTCGCACAGGCGGAGTAGCGTTTGGTAGTCTGACTCACACGTGTCCTCCAGCTTGTGCCGCGAACTTGATCGCTCTCCCGCCAGCGCAATCCATCTGAGCTGTACCCGGCCGTACGCGCGAATTGCGTTGAGCCAGAGCTGCTTGAACCTCTGCGGCGAGGCGAGGCGCCGCGCCTCGCCGCAGATGATCCCCAGCACGCACAGCGCGCGCGCTAGCAGCTGCCTTTGCTCCAGCGACCTCTGCAGCAGCCGGCCGCTGGGCTCCTCCCAGTCGGGCGTCTGTGGCAGTCGTTGGCTGGTCCGCTCCCCGTCCGGCGCCGCCTGCCGCTCCAGCACGGGCCGCGCGTAGACCCTCGCGGCCGCCGCCGCCGCCAGCGTTTGCAAAGAAGAGACAGACGGGTCACCGAGCGCGTGCGCGGCGGCGGCCAGGCGCCGGTACTAGTCCAGCACGCGGAGGTTACGCTTCCGGCAGAAATCCGACATGGCATTGTCATACCGCTGAGGCAGTTCGGGGCGGGCACACCAGAGCTTTTCATCACTGTCGTTTGCGTTTAGCAGCGCGGCGACGTCTGGCACCAGCTGGAAAAGAAGCTGCCTGAGCAGTACCGACGTCACCAGCCCGCCGCGGGAGTCTCCCTGCGCCTGGTCCCAGCGCGGCGTGCCGGCGACGCCGGCCTCGTCGCCCAGGCTCTGAAGCACCTCGTGCAGGCTATCCCCCTCCCGCTCGCAGAACCTCGCGAGGGCCGGCCACATGTCGTGCAACGCCTGAATAGGGCCCCGGCACTGCACAGGCGCCACCGCGCTGCTTTGCAAGGGCAGGCTCTCTATGCCCGCCCAGGCCGAGTGCGCTGTTATGGAGAGGCACAGCACGTGCAGCGCGTGGGAGCCGGGACAACCAGTCGGCACAGTCGCGCCCGTCCAGAGGTCCTCGGGGCTGCAGGCCTTGCTCAAGTACAGTTCCTGCAGGCTCGCGGCCTGCCCCAGCACCGCGGCGGAACGCAGGCACTCTTCGCTGCAGCTGTGGAGCTTGGCTACAAACTGCGCCTCCGCCCAACGCAAGACGTCTGCAAACTGCGGCAGCCGCAGCGCCGGCAGCGACCGCGGCACCAATCCCCCCAGCTCCTGCAGGAACGTTCGCGCCGCTTTCCACAGCAATGTGTCGTCCCGGAGCGGGCCCTCATTTTCTGCGACGATGTGCTGCGTCAACCCCAGCCAGTGCAGCTTACGTCCCCACAGCGAGCAGCAACCGGCCTTAGTGAGGTTCTCGGCCAGCGTGGGTAGGGTCCACCGGGCACAGTTCTGTCGCAGCCAAGAGCAGTCGCCTAAAAACCTAAGCACCTGGCGCAGGTCATTGTATTGTCGCAGCCAGCGCTCAGTGCCGTGACAGGGCAACGCCTTCAGCACCGCCTGTTCTACAGATGGCAGTGGCATGGCCAGCAGCGCCGCGGGCCGCGCGGGGAACACGTGCACGGCTAGATCACGCAGGAATTCCAGCGCCTGGATCCTGCCGACCGGGCAAAAGCCCTCGGTCGCGTGGTCAGGGCAGCAGAAAAGAGAACCGCTGAATCTTTCGAGTAGCTCCAGGCGTTGGGCAGGATCCAGCTCTGGGTTGAGCTTTCTGTGCGACCGTTCCAGGGCCTCGCTCGTTGCTTGTGCCTTGGCACTGGCGGCGCACAGCTCCGCGAAGCCCGCCGCCATCAGTCGCGGTGTTGTTGTTTCTTTTTGGGCTGAAATAAAAAAAAAAAGAAAAGAAAGGAAAAAAAAGTGGGGGAGAGGGCTACGGTGTGGCCGAGGCAAAAAAACCTTGTAAAAAAACAAAAAAAAACAAAAGGGCCGCAAAGGAGGGCTCTCTCCCACTTTCTTGAGGCTCCTTGGCAAACTCCTTCCCACCTGCGTACCCCGTTCCCCCCTTCCCCTACCCCTCCTCCTCCTCCTTTCGCTCCCTCTTCCTCCTCCTCCTTTCGCTCCCTCTCCTCCTCCTCCTTTCTCCCCTCCTCATTTCCCCCCTCCTCCTTTCGCGGACACATTCCACCTCTTATTTTTTATCTTTCCCCCTCCCTCCCTGCGCGGACACATTCCACCTCTTATTTTTTTGATCTTTTCCCTTCCCTCCCTCTCCTCCTCCTTCTGGTCCCCGCGCGTTTTCTTTTCTGTCTGTTTTTTTTAAAAACAACATTTGCTGGGAAACGGGGAGAGAGAGATTTGTTGCGCACGGTACTTGGGCCCCCCAGCCCGTATCTCTATCTCCGTGTCTCGGCGTCTCTCCCACGGGCCACACACACACCTCCCGGCAGAAAGTGATGTGGCCAGCCCCACTCCAGACGGAGGCTTTTTATGTTGGTTTCTGTGCGGCCTTGTGCTGTTGGTTGCTCTTCTTTGTGCTGCTGCCGGCTTTGGACCGCGAACGGCCCGTGCAGTCTGCGTGCCCGGCTGAGCCACCGGGCGTACGACCGTGCCGTGCCGGTCAGCGACGATGGGGCTGGCTTCCGGGGGTGCCACCTGCAGCACCACTGGTTGTTGTTGTACGTCTGTCTGGGGACAGCGTGTTACCTGGCGCCGGAGGGCTGGCCGCCCTGGCTGCGTTCGGGCGGGGTAGGCTTTTCTCGTGTCTTGGTTGTCCAGTGCCTGTCCTTTCAGGACCGCTGCCGCTTTCTTGGCGTGCTGCCCAACCAGGGGGTTGCAGGCTTGGAGGCGGCAGTGTGACAGCTGCTGGCCCCCCCCCCCCCTCCCCTTTGCCCCCCCATCCTTGCCAAAAAGGGGCCTGCCGGGCGGCCCTTTCCCCTATGCCGCCCCCCCCTTGCCAAAAAGGGGCCTTCCGGGCGGCCCTTTCTCTTCTCCCTCCCCTTTGCCCCCCCCCCCAGCATCTTGGCGCACTGCTCGCTCTCTTCTTCCCCCCCCCCCCCTCTTCCTCTGCTTCCCTCCCGGCGCGTCCTCTTGCCCCACACTCCCCCTCCCAAAAAAAAGAACAGGAACGTCGATGATCCAGGGCGTTATGCTCAAACGGCGCGACCATTGGCTGCCAGGCGTTGTGCTGCAATTGATAACGGACTATCTGTACCGGCGGGACGATGTAGCGGCGCTGCGCCAGCTCTGTGGCGCGAAGCCGCAGCTCGTCAGGAGCTGGACTCTCTCGCGGCTGTACGCACTGCTGGCGAACACCAGCGCGCCAAGGCCCCCGCCCGGAATCGCGGAAGTCATCATAGACGACTCGTCGACGAAGTTCAAGGAGATCTGGCCGCTGAAGTTTCTGCAAGAGCAACTAGGGCTGCAGTTCTGCTCGCTAGTCGTCAGCGCCGAGGCCACAAGCTTCGGGTTTTGTGTTAATTTGTGTCCCGGGGCCCGCGGCCCGCTCGACCCCCCTACCTGCCCGCTGGAACATTTGAGCATAGCAGCAGGCCACGAAACCACGCTGCGCCAGGCGTGCGAGTTCCTGTCCCGGGCGACGTTCCCTCGCCTCGAGACACTGCGCCTGGCCTATAGCGGGCGGGCCGCGCTTGCTGTCTTGCCCACGCTAGGCCTCCAGAAATGTCGCCTGCCCAGGCTCAAGCTGATGTTTTTGGGCCCGCTGCCAACTACCATTACGGGGACGATCCCCGCCGCGACAGAACTGGTCTTCACAGGCGCAGTGGGCTACGGGTCGTCTGTGGACAGGCTGTGACCCCGTTGGCAAATCCGTCAGACAAATGAGTAAATAAGTTTGTTTTCAGAGAGAGCGAACATTCGCTCTCGGTCCGTCTCGTTCCCTTATTAGTAAAAGAAAAAAAAACAGTTAGCAAAGAAAATACACTTTTAATGAGGGCCCAAGGGGATTCCGGTTTTGTTTTTTTCCCCGCCGGCGGGCTACACAACCAAAAGCAAGAAGAAGAAGAAAAGGGAGTGCGTGGAGGGGTGGGAGGAGGGAAAGAAAAGCCCGCGAAAGAAAGAAAAGGGAGGGAATGAAGAGAGAGAGAGATGCGAAAGGGGTGCTATTCAACCGTCTCAAAATATCTCTCCATTCGAAATCTGGTTGTGGCCTGCCTTACGTCTTCGTCGTCTTCTTCTTCTTCTTCGTAGCTCCGCCCTCGTGCCTTGAAGCGTAAGTCAAAGCCGGCTGACTTCAGCAACAGTGCCACTGTTGGATGTACACCGTCCGCGGAAAGCAGTCGGGGCTCGCCACGCGGCCGCAATTTCAGGGCCTCCGACACGAGAGCACGTATTTCTTCCGGCGGGTCCTGGGCATTCTTCGATGACGATTGTATGTACTGTTTGATCGCGCGGTCGACTTCATCGCCGTTGAGCGGGGGCTTGAGGGTCCCGTCCCCGGAAGCCAGCCTGGCGTGGTTCTGCAGGACCTTAAGGCAGCCAAGGCGTCCGTCGAAAGGTTGTTCGCTGTTCAGGCAGGCGTTCAGCACACTGTCCTCGACAGACACCGCGGGCGACGCGCCCGCAAGCAACCAGAAATTTAATTCTGCTGGCTTGGCTTGGGCGGCGGCGTGCCACGCTAGCGTGGCCTTGATCTGGTTCCGCTCCACTAAGGCGTCAACGTTAAACCGCAGTAAGCGCAGGGTGTCGGTTAGTAGGGCCGTCGCCTCGGAATATTTCACGGCGGTCTCCACAAACAATTTCTCTCTTATAATAACGTTCTGTAGAAAAGTAGTGGCGACATTCCGCTTGTCTGTGTGCAATAGGACCAGCAGCCAGGTTAGCCTATGACATGCTATTTGCTCTGCTATACCGCTCTTGCGTTTGATTCTGCCGTCAATGACGACTTTGTAAATTGCGTTCTCATGATTTCTGGAAGGATGTTTCATCCCGTCAAATGATTCCGGACTGAACTCCAGGACGCGGAACGCCGCCTTTAGCCCCGGGGGTTCCTTAGCCACTCTGCGAAAGGGCGTGTTGTACCACAGGACCCACGCCAAGAGGTCTTTCGGGATTGAGAAAGTCCGGGAGAAGGTGCGGTACAACAACGCGCTGGCGAGTACCACCGCCTCCCCCAAGTCGAGCTCCACTAACAACACATAAACTTCTTTGTGTTGGGCCTACCGCGAAGAAGTGGCGCGGCACTCGAGCTTGTCCAGCAAAAAGCGTTCGACCAGTTTACAAACATCATCAACATTCTGCGACGTAGAGATGTCGTGTCGATGGAGGAGATATTGCTCGAGTTTCTGATAAATCCGGTCCGAGACCTCGGAGCGGCTGAAGTTGGGCATCAAAAGCAGACTCGGTGTGCAGGAATGGAAAGGGACTTTCTTTGGGGTTTTTTTATCTTGCTTTTTTTATTTTGTAAATACTGGGAAAATAGACCCCGAGAAAACAAAAGATTTTTTTTGAAAGAGAAAGAGATAGAGAGAAAAGGAAAAGAGAAAAAAAAAGGCCGGGGGAGGGGGGGGCGAGGGACAGGGGAACGAAAAGAGAGAGAGAGAGAGAGAGAGAGAAAAGGAAAAGAGAAAAAAAAGGCAGGGGGAGGGGGAGCGAGGGACAGGGGAACGAAAAGAGAGAGAGAGTGAGAGAGAGGAGGGGGGGGGACGGAACGAAAAAGAGAGTGTGCAAAGGCCGTTTTCTCAAATTCACCACTGTACCCACGCTTTCTTTGTTTCGTTACAAGCTCGCGTCCTCTCTTTCCTCCGTTCCCCCTGTCCCTCCCTCTCTCTCTCTTTCCTCCGTTCCCCTGTCCCTCCCTCTCTGTCCCTCTCTCTCTCTCTCTCTCTCCTCCGTTCCCCCTGTCCCTCTCTCCCCCCCCCCCACCCCCTCTCCTTTTCTGTCGGGCACAAGAGGGAAATAAAATGTAAAAAAAAGAGAGAAACAACAAAGAAAAGGGGAGGCAAAATCTCTTTTTTTCTTTCTTTGTTTTGTTTTTTCTAAGCCAACACTTGCCTCCTTGGGTCCATGCTGCCGCTGTGGTCGGCGTTGCTGGCGGCCGCCGGCTGCCCGTACGTGTGGCGCGCGCCCGTGCCGACGGACCTGCTGCTAGAACTGGTCGTGCCCGCGGGCGGTGCCGTGTGGACGCTGCCGGCCGGAGCCGCGACGGCCCGCCGCCGACAGTTAGCGCAGGCCGGGGTTTTCACGGTGTACTGGGGCGACAACACGGCCGTGCAGAGGTGCTCAGACCTCGAGCCGTGCACGCACACGTTTGCGAGCGCCGGCGTGTTCACTAGCATCATCGAGGGCCCTGTCGTGGGCTGGGCCATGACGCCGGCGTGGCGCGAGCAGCAGCACAGCAACGTCGCGCTGCGCAGCGTCGTGCAGTGGGGCGGGCTCGAGCTGGACACCGGCAGCGGCTACCACTTCTACGGCGAGACGCACCTGCAGTCGCTGCCGCCGCGGTCGGCCCTTGACACGTCGCAGATCACGAGCTTCGAATTCAGCTTCTCTGATTTGTCGGCGTGCCTCGACGTGTCGGGCCTTGACCCGCGTTCGGCGCTGGTGCTGACGGGCGCCTTCGCCAACTCGCCGTGCCTGACGTTTACAAACGTCAGCGCCTGGGACGTGTCGCAAGCGCGGGACGTGTCGTTGATGTTCGCCGGCACAACCGTCGCGACGATCTCGGGCTTAGAGAGCTGGAACGTGTCGCAGGTCGTGAACGCGACCGGCCTGTTCGCGAACGCCACCGCGCTGCAGGCCGACCTGTTGCGGTGGGCGCTGGACAGCCTGCAGGACGCCACCGGCATGCTGGCGGGCGCGCCGCGGCTGGCGCGAAATCTCAGCGGCTGGGCCGTGGCCTGGACGGAGCAGACGTGCCTGCAATTTGTGCAGTCGGCGCAGCTCGAGAACTGGCAGGCTCCGTTTGCGTGCCAGCAGTGGCTGCCGTCCGTGACGGCATCCGCTTCGGTGACGCCGTCGCTGACGTCGACCGTGTAAGTGACCGCCTCGAACCCGAGAACGCCATCGTTAATCCCGGGAGCTTCGAGCACGTCCACCGCGTCGCCCACGCCCTCGATGACGGCGTCCGTGACGCCCACAACTTCTGTCACGGCGTCCGTGACGCCCACAACTTCTGTCACGCCATCCGCCTCTGTCACGATAACTGTGACGCCCACAACTTCTGTCACGCCATCCGCTTCTGTCACGATAACTGTCACGCCATCCGCTTCTGTCACGATAACTGTGACGCCCACAACTTCTGTCACGCCATCCGCTTCTGTGACGCCATCCGCTTCTGTCACGATAACTGTGACGCCTTTCGTGACTGCCACAATATCTGTGACTGCCACGATATCTGTGACGCCGTCCGTGACTGCCACAATATCTGTGACGCCATCCGATTCTGTCACGATAACTGTGACGCCCACAACTTCTGTCACGCCGTCCGCTTCTGTGACTGCAACGATATCTGTGACGCCGTCCGCTTCTGTCACGATAACTGTGACGCCATCCTCTTCTGTCACGATAACTGTGACGCCTTTCGTGACTGCCACAATATCTGTGACTGCCACGATATCTGTGACGCCGTCCGTGACTGCCACAATATCTGTGACTGCCACGATATCTGTGACGCCGTCCGTGACTGCCACAATATCTGTGACGCCTTTCGTGACTGCCACGATAACTATGACGCCATCCGCTTCTGTGACTGCCACGATATCTGTGACTGCCACGATATCTGTGACGCCATCCGCTTCTGTGACTGCCACGATATCTGTGACGCCTTCCGTGATTGCCACGATATCTGTGACTGCCACGATATCTGTGACTGCCACTATATCTGTGACGCAGTCCGTGACTGCCACGATATCTGTGACGCCATCCGCTTCTGTGACTGCCACTATATCTGTGACTGCCACGATATCTGTGACGCTGTCCGTGACTGCCACGATATCTGTGACGCCCACCACCTCGGCGACACGGTCCGCGACGGCGACGGCCACGATATCTGTGACGCCATCCGCTTCTGTCACGCCATCCGCTTCTGTGATTGCCACTATTTCCGTGACACGCACACCCACCATTTCCGTGACGCCCACCATCTCCGTGACGCCGACGCCCACGATATCTGTGACGCCATCCGCTTCCGTGACACCGTCCGCGACACCCTCCCGCACGCCGACTGTATCCGTGACACCGACCATTTCCGTGACGGCGACGTCCACGATATCTGTGACGCCATCCGCTTCTGTCACGCCATCCGCTTCTGTGACTGCCACTATATCTGTGACACGCACACCCACGATATCTGTGACGTCCACTATTTCTGTGACGGCGACGCCCACGATATCTGTGACGCCATCCGCTTCCGTGACACCGTCCGCGACACCCTCCCGCACGCCCACCCTCTCCGTGACACCGACCATTTCCATGACGGCGACGCCCACGATATCTGTGACGCCATCCGCTTCCGTGACACCAACGATATCTGTGACGCCATCCGCTTCTGTCACCCCGTCCGTGACACAGTCGCCGACCATCTCAACGTCGCCGACCATTTCCGTGACGTCCACACGCTCCCAAACACCATCAATCACGCCTACGCCGCAGATAAATGAGTGCGTAGCCTGGCGCAGTAGCTGCGATGACGCGCTGGATTTCGTGGACTTCACGGGCTATTCATATACCTCTAGCTCTAACACGTATTCTATTGGAAGCTCTAGCGAAGCTATATACCCAGCCTATTACGCCTTTACCAGCATTACCGGCAATTATTGGCGAGGGAGTTCAACAAGGTATAACACTTTAGGAAATTATATCGGTACTACAACATTTAATACCGCCGGCCTCTTGGGTGAGTACCTGAGTATCTCAGCCCCAACGGCGTTGTCGTGACCCAATTTGTCCTGGCTGCGATTGATGTGGTCCCGCCCACGAGTTTTGCGCTGCTGGCATCCAACGACGGAGGAGTGCAGTGGACGAACCTGTACCAATCCTCTGTGAATCCCTTTACTTACATGGGCGAGGAGCGAACGTACAAGATAGCGCAGCCCGGAAGTTACTTGTTGTACCGGCTCGTCGTCCTGACTGTGCCCGCAGGGAGTTCCTCTTCGTATGCAAGGATCGGCAGGATGTTCTTGACGACCTGGTGCTGTCCTTTGTGCGCTAACACACCCGCCGAAAGTTACACTTGCACCTGCAACGCGGGCTGGGCAGGCGGGGGGCTAGGCAGAGGCTGCTTCCACTACAACGCGTGTAGTAACTATCCGCGCGATTGCGATACTTCCTTCCACCAGACTTGGACTTCCAACACGTTGGGGTCCTGGGCTGTTACCGGCAGCAGCAATCCTTCTTCGGTCTACACACTGCTGGGAGCAGACACCGCTAGTTCAAACACTTGGTCGTCGGCGGCCGCCTATAGCATAGCGGACGGGACGTACACGGGAGGTCAGAGCACGGCGGGCGTCGCGGGCGAGTGGGTGCAAATAGCCAAAACGGCGGCGGTGGTCCTGACAAGCTACTCTTTTGCCTGCAGGTACGTAAGTGGTGGTAGCACGGCGTGCCCAGGCCATCCTGTGAGCTTTGCACTTTTAGGCAGCGAGGACGCGGTGTCGTGGGACGTTTTGTCGACCATAAGCAATGCACAGGCCTTGGTGCAAGGGCACGAGCGCACTTACCAAGTAAGCGCGCCAGGTCCGTACTCGTATTACAGGTTCGTGATCACCAAGATCCAGCCGGCCGCCAGCGGACAGGCTACCATGGCGGACGTGTACTTTCGCTTGTGGTGCTGTCCCAATTGTACTAGAACAGACGCGACTGACTATTTTTGCACTTGCGCTAGCGGCTGGTCCGGCGCAACAACAACGGGCTGCTTTTACGGGGCCTGTAGCTCTCACAAGACAAGCGGGGTGAGTTATCGGTCGGATAGCAAGGTCGTAGCCTGCCCCGCGAGCTTCACTACCCGCGGGCTTTTCGTAAGTTCAACTTTGAACGATGGACAAAGCGGCGCACCTTATCTGCGGGGGCTTACTTCCGGAGGCGCGTGCAATTATGGCTGGCACATTTTGACTAAGAACGAATACACGCTCTCCGATCTTGTCGATGTCGATTACTATGTCATTGCCTCTGGCCAATGTATCACCGGCTTCGACTTTAGCGGGCTAAACGGGGTCGGACCCGCAGGGGGCCTAGCTTGCAGTAACTTACTCAGTAGAGCTATTACACAATATTGGGCACCACAAACGTCAGGGCTTTTCCTAAATTTGCCGTCCCTGTTTATGTGGACTGGCGGCTCTGATACAACCCTAGCGGCCCAGTAAATAAACAAGACCAACTACATGCTGCACGGTGTCTTCTGTGCTTTGAATTTCTGAGCGCGTGCTGCACGGTGTCTTCAAGCACAGGCTATGAATTTCACGCACAATTTTCCTTTTAATATTGTAGAGTAAAAAAAGACACATATAAAAAATTTAAAGGGAGAGAGGCGGAGAGGAACCGGAGCGACCGACATTCTGCGCGAGCAACAGTAAAGCAAGCACCGTTCAAGCGCGGGCTTTCTTTTAAATTAAAAAAACTCCTTGTTGCTTTCTTGTATAGCTAGATTTTTTTTTCCTTTTCTATTTTTAATGGTCTTTGTTTAAGTTTCTCAGTCTCAGTGGTTGGGTTATCTTTCGGACTGCCAAAAACCGGTTTGTAACGCTTGACTGGGGTTTCCTTGTCTTCCTCTACCCCTAACGCCTCCTCAAGGTTTGGAGCTTCCCGTTTGGGGTTGGGCATAGGCCACAGGCGAGTAGAACCCTTGGCTTTGTCCTCGAAGTATTCCTTTACTACTTCTTCGTCCAAGTCAGCCCAATCATTCCACTCTGCTACCTCTTCCCAAGCTAGTATAAAGGGGGGCACCTCCCTACTCTTAAGCTGTATCCCTAATACGTTTTCGCGATGTACATATTGTTTGTGGGCGTCAGCACCCTGCAACACTTCCTTAGGGGCCTTAGCATTACAGCTTTGCACTACCTGCCTATGCAATAGGATCTAGGCCTCTTTGCCGGTGAACGTAATCTTATTGTCTGTCTTACTAGTAGTCATTTCTAACCACCGTCAGTCTCGAACAGACATACGCTCCACACACACACACTTACACAGCACACAGCTATGCTCTCTACTGGCCAAATAGAGATAGGGTCACGCTATGCTTACGTTGTTCTGATGACACAGACACAGGCAAGCAACCACACACACTCCCACACAGAGAGAACACAACAGAGGCCACGAGCAGACTCACACACACACTACACAGAATAGTGTTTTGCTTGTCCACACCACCCTTTACTCTCTCTCTCTCTCTCTCTCTCTCTCTCTCTCTCTCTCTCTTCAACCACGTGTGTTACCACTGACTCTGTTGCTCAAACTACACTGAGGCTACCTCAGCTACCACCTATGATAGCTTTCCACCCACTAGCAGTCTATCTGCAAAGTCAGTTCTTCAACCTACCTAGGTTTGTAGTTGTTTTTTTACAACCACCTAAACACTCACCTTTCGCTCCTCCCCTCGTGTCCTATGCACGGTTCTTCAGAGCTCACGACCTCACCACACCTCTCTCTCACTTCTCACACAGTCACAACAGCGACACAAGGCGTAGATGCGATGATGCAGTACGAATGCGACAATAACTTTGCTGTGTAAGCTGTTGTGTCCCGTGGGCTGGGGGTGCTCAATCCCGCCAGTTACCACGGCAAAGCACAACTGGCCTACTGCTCAAAAATAACTTTGTAAAGTAAACTGTTGTGTCCCGTGGTAGCGGGTGCCCAATCCCGACTGGCACCACTGGAAAGCACAACTGGTCTACTGCTTTGTACTCGGGCCTTGCTACTTGTTGTGTCTGTGCTAGTGGGTGCTCAATCCCAACTGACACCACGTCCGACACAACTGGCCACGTCACCGAGCTGACAAAAGCACAACAAGTTTAGGAGGCTCACCCCTCCCGCACTGCACCCTGTATGCTTCGCTGCCTTGCTCTCTGTCCTGTCCCCCACCTTGCCCTTGCACTGCAC
>WBZZ01006551.1:150000-157500 GCA_019918135.1 Paulinella micropora | reverse complement strand
CCCAACAAACCCGCGCGCTCCTCCCGCAGCTTGAGGATCTCGATCAAGATGTGCGAGTTATCGGTCTTGGGGTTATCCTCGCTGGCTACGCGCGCGCGGGCCCGATAGACCTTTTCGCGGATCTTCTGGTTGTCGAGGTTCTGCATGATGGCCATGTAGACGGGCCCGTCGATGGTGAGTTCCCAGGGCCCGTTCTCCGCATCCATCTTGTCGCAGTGCCCGTTCCTGTGTGCGGTGTCGGCGGCCTGCGCACGCGCGGCGGGGGGAAGTCCGGACACCTCCGCCTTGTCCTTCACCACGAATCCGAAAGCCTTGGTGGAGTCCAGCACGTTGTTGCTGAAGGTCGTACTCAGCTCAGCCAACGTGATGGAGATCTCGTTGTAGCGCTCCTGGGCTTTCCCCTGCAAGCCAACCCCGGCCAGCTCCATGCCGATGATGCCCTTCTCAATGATGCGCTGCTGGGCGTGGTGCAGCGCATTGAAGCCAGTAGTGTTGGCTTTGATGGCCTTGAGCGACTCGTAGAGCTTCTTGCTCTGCCCGAACGTGGACGAGACCCGAATCACCTCTGGCTGCATGATCTCGTTCGCTGTGCGCAGAGCGGGCTCGTTCCTGACAGACAGCAGATGGCTCACCGCGCCCCAGACATAGCCCAAAGCAGCCTGCACCGCCTCCAAATGCTCCACCGCCATGGCGTACGTGTTGCGTTCGCTGTCCGGCAACGCTTCGAAGAGGCGGAACTTGTGCTCCACCAGGTCCAACGCGTAGTGCGTCGCCTTTGCATTACATTACATACATACATACATACATATACATACATACATACGTACGTACGTACATAGATACAAACACACACACACACACACACAAAGACATACATACATACATACAGGCACATGGCATGCATGCATACATATACATAACATAACATAACATAAAATAACATACCATAACATATATATTATATATATGTATATATCCATGCATATATACATGCATACATACATGCATACATACATACATACATACATACATACATACATACATACATACATTACATACAGCATACCTTCTCCACGTGATGCGGTTTGATGCGAGTCCACATTGGCAAGCCTCGGTATGCCTTCTTCATAGCGGTAAGCAGCTCGTATTCAGCACGCGGCCACGTCTGGTGTAGCAGCGGGTTCACCTCGTCTTGGAAGTACCAGTAGGCCAGGTAGTAATTACCATCCTTGGTCACCACATTGACCAAGCTGCGCGTGTACAAGTTCTTCTCAGCCCCGCGCTCCTCCTTGTAGAAGTGCAGCTTGTCCGCGAACTCCAGCCCCGCCTTGATGTTCTTGAAGCGTACCAGTTTTCCTTCAATGATGTGGTTGTCGTCGGAGACCCCCCTGGGCACCGGGAAGAAGAGTTCGTACTTCTCACCCGCGATGTACTGCACGCAATGCTCCGCACCGTACACGCGACCATCCATCATCTCAAATTCTAATTCTTTGGTCGCCTGCATCAGAGCAATCGCCTCCTTATCCCTCTCGTCGCCCATGGACAAGAAGACAAAATTTTGACGATCTACGGTGACGTTGGGAAAGGCCAAGAGCGGCAGCCCAGGTTTCACCATCAGTGCCCTGCGGTCGAAGCCTTTAGGTCCAATAGGCTCCCAAGGCTTAGGAGGAATGATGCGAAATGGTGACCTGTCTGTTCCACTATCTGGGTCCATTGTAGGTCTTTCGGGAACGCGGAGTACGTTGGGAGGTGGATATGTGGGTATGTCTTCGTCTTCGTCGTCGAATTCGACAAAGAAATTTGGTTTGCTGAAGATTGGTGCGGGCTGGTCCCATGTGCTACTGAAGATGGGTGCGGGCTCGACCCACGATTGGGACTCAAACCCAGCCAACTGGGGCAGCTGGCTACGACCGAACCATGATCTGAATCCCCAACCAGACACCGCAGCAAACAGCATGCCCAGTAGACCTGTGAAAGGGCATGACCATGATTGTCATCATCGTACCAACCACAATATCTATTCATACAACTTAAAAATGATGCACATGAATAGAAATTGAGTTACCTAATGCGATTCTTACAGGTCGCATCAAGGACCAAGCCGTGGGGGTCTCCCCTCTGTTGACCCCTAACAGCGGCTCTTGCAGTCCCGCCATTGTGAGAGCTGCAAGAGACAAATAAAACATGCGATATCATACTATGTTCAGATACCAGAAGCTGAGGACGCAGATTTTTGTGAAGCATTACCACAAACCTCGGAATGTTGCACATGTCTAGACAGCTTAACTACAATATTCCCGTCTTCTTTTCAGATGTTTAGCATTATCACCCTACTCTTCTCATCGCTTACGCCAGGTTGCATGCACGATGGGGACAGTTCTCTTATCAGTCAACTCACTTATGCTCCACTCAGCAAAATTAATAATTTTCGGACAAGACATTACAGGCGAAAATCCCTTTCGTTCAATATACTTTCTTAGCAAAAAGGTTACATTGTGTCAATGAATCAGAGGCATGCAAATAAAACGAAATCGCAGCGATGGGAGTTGAAATCAGTGACACAGGCCAGGTGACCTTTGTTGAAGGTAAAACTTGTGAAGGAAAAGCGACAGGCCAGATGTCGACAAATTCAAAAACCTCCGATCTTGGGCCGGCCTGTCCTAATGATTTATCGGGCCACTACCCGTGAAGTGCATGTACGTCTTCCCTTCCTGTCTTCTTTCCCTTCCTGTCTTCTTTCTATTCTCGTCCTACTTTCTCCACTTTCTCCCCTCCCTTCATTCTTTCCTTCCTTCTTTCCTTCCTTCCTTCCTTTTCCTTCCTTTTCCTTCCTTTTCCTTCCTTCCTTCCTTCCTTCTTTCCTTCTTTCTGTCTTTCTTTCTGTCTTTCTTTCTTTCTGTCTTTCTTTCTTTCTGTCTTTCTTTCTAGCAGTACTTCTAGCTTTCTTTCTGTCTTTCTTTCTGTCTAGCATAGTAGTAGATGATATCCTATAACTCGGCGAGAATTTTATCAAATTCTAGCCTTCGTTCTAGGTTTTGAGACTTCCTATTGATAGTAGATACAAAACAACAAAAACAACCAAATAACCTTATATAGCACACTACAAGAAACATATATACATCATTGAATTACCTTTTGAAGTCTCTTCCAGTCTCCTTCACCTACCACACACAAGTGTGGCATGAGTAAATCTCTTTGAATAAAAGTGTGCTTTTCTGAAAACACCTTCAATTTTTGACAAAATTTTTTGACGCACTAGATTATATTCCTATGAGGTAAAGGAGTTAATGGTAATGACTACTCTTTTAAAACTCTAAATTGTTTCTTACATTTGCCAACAAATCATTTTGACTTTCAACCCTCATCACATCGCTTTCATTTTGTCACTACACGGATGAAATGAAGTGATGATAACTTAGCACGTAGTGATGTATCACTACGCTGGTAGTGATGAATATTTTTCTTAGTGATGAGGGTCGTGATGATCACTACCCATTTGCATTATTGAAAAAGTTAGAAAAAGTTAGTGATGAAATACGTAGTGATCATCACTACCACTAGTGATCTTGATGAAAGTTAGTGATGGAATACGTAGTGATCATCACTACGTTAGTGATGTGTTACAAAAATAAAAAAAGTTAGTGATGAAACACGTAATGATCATCACTACACTAGTGATCTATGATGAACGTTAGTGATGAAATACGTAGTGACCATCACTACGTTAGTGATGTGTTACAAAACTAAAAAAGTTAGTGATAAAAACCATAGTGACGAGCACTAGGGTAGTGATCGTGTTTAGAGTGTGTCTCAGTGATGATCACTACACGCTCAAGCTAATACAAGTCTAGTGATCATCACTAAGTGTCATAATGTAGTGACCATCACTACCTTGTGAGTGTCTATCACTAAGGTCATAGTGACCGGAACTAGTTATATTGAACATCATATTAAAGTTATCTATACTATGTCTCTGTATGAAATATGAGCGTCACTATGATATTTTTAATAATCAGTGTCTTGATTTAAAAGGTAGACTGTGTCTAAAATGTTGCTGGATTCAATTAATTTCTTACATCTGTCTCCTGCTGATCCAAGAAGTACTCAGCATCGCTATCATTATTTTCCTCACCGTCCGGGGCCGCAAAAATCTCGTTTAGACTAGGAGCGTCAGGCCTAGAGTCCACCCCACCTTGGTCCGTCTCATCATCTGACAATTTCAGATTCACCTATAGTATTTGTCTGCTTCTGGCAGTTTCTGATCAGCCTCACTGTCGCTCGCATATAACGCATCAAGATCAACCTCATGAATGTCTTGGTCAGGTGCTGATGCAACCACCAACCTATCCACTGCCTCTTGCATATAATCAGGCAGAATGGAATCATCGACCGGAATCCAATACATGCAGCCACTCTTGGTAGGTACGTCTGCAGTCACGCAAGGCATCTCCAATGAGCTCAAAGGGAAAAATTACAATTTCTCTTTGCGATCTGGAACCGCTTTACATAGCCACATACCACGCTTTTTGGGATCTGCGTAGCACCGCAGAAGCTCTACCGCTGCGAGTTCCAAAGTTATGTCTGGATTGGTCAATGTCACTGCAATGTAATAGCGGATATATGCACCATATCTCGCACTGCTGCGAACCCCACCTGGAAAATCTCTTTTGAGATCTTCCTTTGCAACTGCACATGTTCCTCCTGCGTAACGTTTGTTGGATGCTTCACCACATATCATGCACACCGCTCGGACGACTGCCCTCCGGTACTTAGTAACGTCACAACGAAGAGCAGAGAAATCAGGACGTTCATTTGTTTGCATATTGTTTTCATCAACTCGAGAAAGTCCTAACTCTCTCCAGTACTTTTCCAAGAACAAAATGACATCCGTACGATGCTCTTCAGCTAGCTTGTATTTTTTTGTACAAATTAACTTGTTTGGTTCATCCGGATTCACCTGGAGCTGGAGCTGTTTTTCATCAAACTGAAAGAATTTCTTCCTGGTGTTTGGCATGGCAGCGCTTTGTTGCAAGTCGGAGAGTGCCTGTCCAAATGTAGTCTTCAGACATGCAACATCACTCTAGCGTTTGAAAAGAGTCATTTCAGGGTCTTTCTGGCTGTGTACTTGGCCTTTCAGGAACTTCTGCTGCCTCTCTAGCCAATACGCAGAAGTGTCTGGTAGAGAGCCCCAATTCTTCATGTGATGCATAACTCCACACACAAGTTGATGCAGCCAAAAGGTATGCTTCGTCCTGGGCAGGACACGTGCAATCTTCACTACCTACAAGGATATGTTCACCTTCATACATTACGTCCATTCAATGTAAATCTTGCATACAATGATCATTATTAGTATTGTCAAGATGTAGTGACTAGACAATATCCCTATGCTGACTACCACTATAGTGATCATCACTAAGATGCTAGTGCCCATCACTACCGGTCTAGTGCCCATCACTACAAGGCTAGTGCCCATCACTAAAACGGTAGTGACTATCACTGTTTACTTTTTTTTTTTTTTTTTTTTTTTTTTTTTTTTTTGTTTGTTTTGTTTTTTTTTTTGTTGCCAGAGTACCTGTTCGGTGATCCACGTGCCTAGGTTGTTCAATGCCACTGGGTCGCTAGGTATTTTGCGCAGTTTGGTTACGCGCAGAACACGAAAAAGACTCGCTAAACACTTGAGTACTTCTTGGTTGATGCCCAGACCATCATAAATCCAAGGGCCACAAAAACGAAGGAAAAACGAAGCGTCCGCTACCTTGGCCTTGCCAAATGTTCCGTACGGTGACCCCGTCCCACGCTGCCCTCGCAGTGCCCGCACTGCCATGTAACGTATGTCGATCTCCTTCCTGATAGACATTCCCAAGGCCAGGTTCGAGTACTGCTTGTTGATCTTGGTCAATTCAGCTACGCGTGCAGCAAAGAGAGCTTCTTCTCTTATGAGTCGAGCCTCGTATTGGGCGTCCGTGTCATCACGCTCTCTGCGTACAGGTCTTGGCTGACCTGGCAGGGGCTTGTGTTTGGGATGTTTCTTTCCTTCAGAGTCATCCGACGTCATTGCAACAATATGCGCAACGGCGTTTTCGTCAACGTGCATTCCATCAACCATCATATCCAACACAGAATCGAAGGCAGGGATTCCTTGGAACGCATTATCATACTTGACGCCTTGAGAATGGTGCTGCTTTTGGAACGGACGAAGACCTTCGTTATGTCGTCGCACGTCCGACGCTCGAGCAGCATACCACACAGCTGTCTTGTTTTGGGGTGGAGCCGTGGCACAGGGCGGTCCATAACGAGCATCAGTGCGCATGGGATGACCGACTGGGAGAAAGGCTCGAAAGTCCGGAGTGATAGGATGAGTGCTCCCGATTGTGACAAACTCTGTGAAGCAGCAGCGACATGCGTACTTGCCGCTCTGATTAGTACCGGCGATATGCTTTTGACCTTGGCCGTCTGCCATCACTCCTAAGCATAGGACCCTGCATGTCTTCTCGACTCCTTCCCGGTCACGCACCATACGCGGCAAATATGCATGGCGCAGCTGATGGACCAGAGTCGAAAAGGCTGTTTTCAGGCTTGGGGGGATATACGGACCTCCCACTATGCATCCCATCCACAGCTCGCCTGATGTAGAGAAGGCAATATTCTTGATGGTGTTTACCCATACACTGTGGGGGGCACTGTACTGTGTAGAAACCACAGGCGTGCCATCGGATCCCAGCAAAACTGGTATGACGCAGATCTCTTGCAGTGCACCCGCCGCAGAGCTCGCTGCTTGCTGCATTTTCAGCTTGTAGCGGGGTGAACAGCGGATGCAGCACATAAATCCTGGTTCAGCGGCAGCTCGCGCGTCGTGGACCTGCCTGCTTGCTTGAAGCTGGTTCCAAGTCCTGTTCACCATACTTGCATCCAGTTGCGTACCAATGTCCTCCGCAAAAACCCTTTCCCCTCGCAAGGGGTGTCCGTTAGAGCATTCGGATGCCTTGTCTGCAGCAGGAGTAAGCGAACACTCCAAGTAACACCTAACATTCATTCACATTCATCACACATATTGGATTCCACATATTAGATATTTCATCATAGTATGTAGTGATGGTCACTTAATAGTTAGTGATGGTCACTTTGCGTTTAGTGATGGTCACTTAGAGGTTAGTGATGGTCACTTAGAGTTTAGTGATGGTCACTTAGAGGTTAGTGATGGTCACTTAGATGTAGTGATGGTCACTTAATAGTTAGTGATGGCCACTTTGCGTTTAGTGATGGTCACTTAGGGGTTAGTGATGGTCACTTAGAGGTTAGTAATGGTCACTTAGAGGCTAGTGATGGTCACTTAGTTGTAACACCTAACATTCATTCACATTCATCACATACATTGGATTCGAATTCATCACACATATTGGATATTTTATCTTAACAGTACCTGTGATGGATCATGGTACTTTGGTCCCTTGTGCCTGCAACTGCCATCTTGACTTTGTGCCAACTGCTTACTGATGC
>WBZZ01006551.1:70000-145000 GCA_019918135.1 Paulinella micropora | reverse complement strand
ATCTTTTTATCTCTGTATGTAGGTAGTGCAAGCCTACTTGCAGCGACAAGGCTCGGAAGTAAAAGACGCGGTTAAAGACGCGGTCGGTATTTATTTCATGGCACAGAAGCACCCAGGCGGCCTTCAAGCTTTCATCAAGGAGCGTGGCCTTTGGGTGGGACAATTTATGGCCTGTCCCAGGCTTGATTTTGACTTCGAAGTTTTTACACCAAAAGCGCAGAAGACAGCAATACTACTCCAGAGCGACATTGTTTTACGTGATGGAGGGATTGAGGATTCTGGGTGGAACGAGGAGCAATGTCTGCATGCACAAGATCTGTATTGCCGGCAGCAAGCGCTCATAGAGCTTGGCGGTAGTGGAAAGATTTTAACTCATGTCAGCTGGCCAGGGCAGCAGAGCCTCGCGGTGAAAGAGTGGATAGCAACGTCCAAACGAATGCCAGCATTTGTAGGTAAGTGCCCATCACTACATAATAAGTGCCCATCACTACATAGCAAGTTTCACTACATAGTAAGTGCCCATCACTATATAGTAAGTGCACATCACTGTATAGTAAGTGCCCATCATGATCACTTCATAGTAAGTACCTATCACTACACAGTAAGTGCCAATCACTACATAGTAAGTGCCCATCACTGCATAGTAAGTTCCCATCAGTACAGAGTAAGTGCCCATCACTAGATAGATAGATAGATAGATAGATAGATAGATAGATAGATAGATAGATAGATAGATATGTATGTATGTATGTGTGTGTGTATACGTATGTATGTATGTATGTGTGTGTATGTATGTATGTATGTATGTGTGTGTCATCACTACATAGTAAGTGCCCATCAGTACATAGTAAGTGACCATCACTACATAGTAAGTGCCCATCACTACATAGTAAGTGCCCATCACTACATAGTAAGTGCCCATCACTACATAGTAAGTGCCTATCACTACATAGTAAGTGCCCATCACTACATAGTAAGTGCCCATCACTACATAGTAAGTGCCCATCACTATATAACAAGTGCCCATCACTACATAGTGCCCATACCCCATTGTAAGTTCTCATCACTACATTGTAAGTTCTCAGCACTACATACTAAGTACTAATTTACTTCTTTTTCTACTCGATAGAAGCGCCTGCAGCTACAGGCACCTCTGCAACCAGCGCATCGCCGCCAGCCGGCTCTAGCCCAGCGCAGGCAGAGCGAAGCGTGGAAGAAATGCTGGACATTCTTGGAGAGGAGAAGGATGAAACACCCGTGCCAGAAGATCAATTGAGTGAGGGGTCTGAAGGTGAGGAAGAACTGGTGGACAAGGACACCATTTATGTTACGGAGGTCGCGCCCGCAGAAGAGTTTGCGGAACAAGTGACGGGACTGTGCACTGCTCACTTGGAGGCCGCAAAGAAAGAAACCCAACTGCGATTCAAATCGGACTCAGGTATTCGTTCCCCCAAAACTAGCTAGCTTGCTTGTTAACAAGAAGAAATGTTTAAGAAGAAAACACCAAACAACGCTTGTCGTCTTTAGTTTCTTGTCAGTCAATTAGACAAATACAGTGTGATTGCAATGTAACCATCTAGGGTGTCCTTCAAGGACTTGCTGGATTCCCACGTGAAGGTCTTCGCGGATGCGAAGATGACGAAGAGTCTTCCACTGCAAATATTGGGTCATTAAGGATGTAGTGATGGTTACTTAGCGGTCACTTAGACGTTAGTGATGGTCACTTAAAGATTAGTGATGGTCACTTAGCTGCTAGTGATGATCACTTATTGCATAGCTTGCCATGTACAGAGGCTTCTCTGCGAGTCACGACGAAAGCTCTCAAGGATTTCTCCAAAAGCAAACTGTTCGCTAACATGCCCGTGACAGAGTAACTTACCCACGCAGTACATAAAAAATGAAAAAACTGTGTGCATATGTTACTGCTTCATGTATTGCGTGGGTATGTGCAGGCCCTGGGGCAAGGAGTCAAAGGTGACGTTGGAGGCTGTGAGAGCAGCACTGCCCGTGATCAACTATGAACAGTTAGATCCAAAGCCAGCGAAGCTGGACATTGCAGGTCTGATCTTTAGTCAGCATAAAGGTATTTTTGGAGTGTACCAGTTCAGAAGGCAAATGGACAGGAACATAGCGAAGGTCTCCCTCTCTCTCTCTCTCTCTCTCTCTCTCTCTCTCTCTTTTTTTTTCTCTCTCTCTCTTTTCCCTCCTCTCTCTGAAGTTAGTGATGGTGACTTCGAGGTTAGTGATGGTCACTTTGAGGTCAGTGATGGTCCCTTCTCTCTGAAGTTATTGATGGTCACTTCGAAGTTAGTGATGGTCACGTTGAGGCTAGTTAGTGATGGTCACTTCGAAGTTAGTGATGTTGTTGAATGACTGTCAATCAGAGGTCACTTAAAGGTTAGTGATGGTCACTTAAAAGTTAGTGATGGTCACTTAGATGTTAGTGATGGTCACTTAGAAGATAGTGATGGTCACTTAGGGGTTAGTGATGATCACTTAATGCATAGCATGTCAATATTAATAATAATGATAATAACAATAAAGGACTAGTAACAATAATAATATTAACAAGCCCAATTAGAGATCGATGGTAACAAGTCCAGCCGCCACTCCCAATTCAGTTACCTGAGGTAATAGGGAAGTAAACGAAGATTCCATGCGAGTAGCTAATGTAGCACCTTCGGGTGTTACCTTAGCGAAACACGTGGGTCTGTGTTACTACCATCTCATCTGGTACTGATGCAGGAACCGGTCGGTGTCAACCGACACCTGCCCCCAGTTGACACCCGATCTCAACGGGCAAGACAATACTCATAATAATAATGATAATAATAATAATAATAATAATAATAATAATAATAATGATAATAATATGTATGTATCGTCTGCCAATTGCTGAGTCAAAAGGCCATGTGCATCCAGTCCTCCATTCCATAAGGAAAGTCTCCACACCAATCGGTGGAATAAAGGAAGTGACGTCATAGAACATTTCTCTAGGAGCTTTATACCAATCAGCCCATTGAAAGGGACCGATGGCCTATGTACTCCCTAATAATAATAATAATAATAATAATAATAATAATAATAATAATAATAGTGCTTCTCTGTCAATGGCTGATGCATTTCTGCACATGTGCCTCCATCGTCTCACCCGTGAGGGGAGTACGAAGAATTGACGATAAGCTCTAATGACACCCCCGCAAGGGCAGTTCCAACACTTCCAGACGGGCCGGTATGTTCAATGAAAATACTGGTCCAGAAATAGACCGGTATGTTCAATGAAAATACTGGTGGCACCGACGGGAATCGAACTGGCGACAGGGCCCAGATGGTAGAACTTGACCACTGGGCTATCACGGTGTCCAATAATAATAATAATAATAATAATAATAATAATAATAATAATAACAATAATAGTGCTTCTCTGTCAATGGCTGATGCATTTCTGCACATGCGCCTCCATCGTCTCACCCGTGAGGGGAGTACGAAGAATTGACGATAAGCTCTAATGACACCCCCGCAAGGGCAGTTCCAACACTTCCAGACGGGCCGGTATGTTCAATGAAAATACTGGTCCAGAAATAGACCGGTATGTTCAATGAAAATACTGGTGGCACCGACGGGAATCGAACTGGCGACAGGGCCCAGATGGTAGAACTTGACCACTGGGCTATCACGGTGTCCATTAATAATAATAATAATAATAATAATAATAATAATAATAATAATAATAATAATAATAATGATAACTCTCTGTGTGTGTCTCAAACACATACTCTCTCACTCTTCTCTCTCTCTCGCTCTCTGTCTGTAGGTTACCGTGGCAGGCATCACGGACGCGTCTTTGAACAGGCATATTATCAATCAGTTGTGTGATCTAACGGCGCTCCATTATTTCCCGTATACGAACAAGAAGATAGATAGTATGATCTCTCTCTCTCCCTCTCTCTCTCTCTCCCTCTCTTTCTTTCTTTCTCTCTATCTCTATCTATATATCTCTATATATATATTATATATCTATATACATACATATATATATATATGCGTCCACTTACTATGCTGCTTTTCTTTCTCTCCTTTTTGTATTGTGTAGCTTACAGCCAGTGGGTGCAACATGCAACGAATGTTATCAAGAAAGGGGGGGTCCCTGACGATACCACGCGGCGTTACTTGCGCTTACATATTTTTTTCTTTAACCGAGTGGGCCCCTGGTCGGCAAACATGGTCAACGCGACGGTCTTCTGGCGGATGCGCTTGCTCTGCACAAAATCCAAAAGGGTCTCCCTCCCTCCCTCCCTCTCTCCCTCTCTCTCTCATCACTTAGTATGTAGTGATGGGCACTTGAGTTGTAGTGTTCATCACTAGATACTTGTGGGTAGTGGTAGTCACTATTGTCAGTGACCATCACTACTTTAGATAGTGATAGTCACTATGGCCAGTGATGGTCACTGCGTTATTTTTTATAGTGATCGTCACTATGGTTAGTGATCAGCACTACGTACTACGTATAAGTGTTTAGTTCCCATCACTAAATTGTTAGTGCCCATCACTTAATATGTAGTGACGATCTCTCTCTCTCTCTCTCTCTCTCTCTCTCTCTCTCAAAACTGAAACAGAAAGGGGCATTGTCCAAGTTCGAGGCAAGGCGACAGGAAGAGCTGAAGGCTGTACCCTCTCAGGTTGAAGAGGACCTAGCACCAGCACGGAAGAAGCAGAAGCAGCAGGAGGAGGAGGATGAAGACCCAGGGGACTGCATGCAGTCGGAGCAAGTGCAGGCAGCGACCGAAGAAGAAGATGAAGAATCGGAGGAATCGAAGACGAGCGCGCAGCGTAGACGCGAAGACGAGGAAGAAAGTGGAGAGGAAGCAGAGGATCAAGCTAAAAAGGAACGCAAGCACAGCGCGAAGCGTCGACGCAAGAACAAGACAAAGAAAAAAAAGGGTAACTGCAAAGGAACAAGGAAAAGAATAGTCCTGCGCGCTTATTGTTATGGTTACAACTAACTGCAGAGGAACAAGAAAAAGAATAGTCCTGCGTATTGTTATGGTTTTTCTCTGCAGTTACTTGTGCTTGTAGGACGTAGCGCTTGCAAGGACGAGGAAGAGGACGAGTCTGGCGAGGAGGACGACGAGCAAGACCCTGAGGACGAAGACTACGCGCCGCCGCCGCGGGGCAAGGGCAAGCAAGACAAGACAGCAAAGGGAGGTAACTTTCATTGTAGTGTAGTGTAGTGTGCGCAATGTACATGTGTCATGTAGGTGGCAAGAACAAGGGAAAGGAGAAATCGAAAGCAAAGGGAGCGGGAAAGGGAACTGGGAAAGGGAAGCAGAAAAAGGACGCGGCAGCAATTATCGAGTTCAAGCGTGACCTGCCCCCCCCCCCCCCCCCCCACCCACCCACCCATCACCCCCACCGCCCACCCACCGTTAGTAGTAAGAATAATCGTAGCGAGTCACTATTGGTTGTATGTTAGCTGGTGGTAAGTGCGCGTTGGGTAAAGGGACATTCTGACCCTACTCGCGAGAATATTAGTTCGCGTGCACGCAAGCCAAGCTTGCTGGACTGTGGATTCTTCTCTCTTGTTCGTATTCCCGGCGCCTTCGGATTGGGAGTTGCAGTTGTTCCTAAACATCCCAAATGGTTTGGATCTCTGTTATGTCACGCGAAGACATTGTTGCTCAAGTACGATGGTGTCTGGACTAGTTCCCCGAAACAAGTACTTGGGTATAGCTATGTCCTTGCTATCGAGGAGGGTGGAGTTTCGCTTGTTGTACCGCAACATATGCGTGATGAAATAGTTAGTCAGTGCCAAAAAAATCTGGAAGCGGGACATAAGGCATTGACAAAGGGTGGAGGTTTCTTAGTTCAACACAGCGATCTTCCAAATTGCGAATTTGTCGTCGTTGGGAAATCAAAATCGACGTATAAAGTGTACGTTCAATCATTACATGATATTTTTTGTGGATAACCGCTTACAGTTTTTTTACAGTCGTTCTTATCGCGAGTGGTTTCTGGAGCGTTATGGATATAAGCTCGATCGCTTACAGTGGGGAACACTGAATCCGTTCCTGTGAGTCCCTGGTCACTTACTTGGCAGTGTTGCTTACTAAATGGATAGTGAAAGCCACATAGTATGTAGTGATGGTCACTTAGCAGTTAGTGATGGTCACTTAGAGGCTAGTGATGGTCACTTAGAGGCTAGTGATGGTCACTTAGAGGTTAGTGATGGTCACTTAGACGTTAGTGATGATCACTTAATGCATAGTATGTCAAGAGGAATAGTAATTAATAATAATAGTAATAAATAATAATAATAATAATAATAATAATAATAATAATAATAATAATAATAATAATAATAATAATATAGTGTCTTCTCGGAATTCTCACTAGTTTCTGGTGGCTATGCAAGGAGAAGGCATAATGTTGCCTTCTTTTTGCTTAGCCTTGACGCCCCTGCCGTGAACAATGTCATGTTAATTCAGATGCGCGTGCGGTCACTTACTAGAGGTTAGTGATGGTCACTATGAAGCTAGTGATGGTCACTATGAAGTTAGTGATGGTCACTTTGAAGTTAGTGATGGTCACTTTGACGTTAGTGATGGTCACTTAGAGGTAAGTGATGGTCACTTAGAGGTTAATGCATAACATGTCAAGAGGAATAGTAATAATAATAGTAATAATATGTTTGGCAGGTTGGTGGAACCTCGGCGTTGGAAGTGGAATCGGAAATGCCACCTTGGGTTTGTACCAGCTGTGGCAACATGAATAGGTTTTGTGTCACTGTATGCGTTCATGAGGATTGTGGGAATTCTAATCCTCTGTTTCTTCCGCCCGCTCCTGCCTGGCGGGTGCGACTAACGCAACAGTTGAGGGGACCTTTACCTATTAGGATCCTTGGTAGTGTAGGTGATGGGATCGGTGGGACCTTGACTAGTCAATCCCTTGCGACATGTTTCGCAGGGATCCCCAGGGATGAAAAAAAAGACATGTGTCTATTGGATATTGGGTGTGCATCGGGAGATGTGCTTCTTTTTGCCTTGAGCGATGATTGGGCTGCAGTCGCTGGCATAGAGACCAGACATTTTGAGATAGCATTCCTTAGCAGGTATGAAAAATACAGCGTATTGTGGGCCGCACATGATAACTTGATAGGGGTTTGTTTAGATAAGAGCTGTTTCTGCTCAATAAGTTCATACAATCCATCTATCAACCGCGTTGTGTGGTCGAAGGAGTTGCCTGTTATTCGATGGGGTGTAGAAGCTCAAGCCGCTCGCGTTGGTTTAATACCACGTGCGTTGAACTGGAACAAGAACATAACAGTGTTCTTGTTCTGGAAAGCTTGGAAACCAGCCCATAAGCATAAAGTCCTGTTGAAAATAATCAAGGACGAGCGGGTAAAGTATATCATGGTTACTGATAGCTGTAAATCAAACAGCATGTCCCACGACCACAGGGATACTCTTGGAGCTTTGCTCTCGCAAGGGTTTTTCCTGAAATCGTACAGAACTGGTGTTAAAGCAGCGGGAAGTGGACAGGTGTACGCGTTTCTGCTCATGGAACGCATTGCCAAGCAAGGTTGAGGCATAGCCAGTTATCAGGTAATAATAATAATAATAATGATAATAATTATAATAATACTGATAACAATAAAATTTGTGGCTGAATGCTAGTGATGATCACTACAATATTAGTGTTCATCACTAACGGATAAGTGATGGTTACTAAGCATGTAATGACGAGCAGTTAGTGATGTTCACTTAGAGGTTAGTGATGGTCACTTAGAGGTTAGTGATGGTCACTTAGAGGATAGTGATGGCCACTTAGAGGGTAGTGATGGTCACTTAGAAGTTAGTGATGATCACTTAATGCATAGCATGTCAAGATACGTAGGATCTTTCTCTCTCTCTCTCTCTCTCTCTCTCTCTCTCCTTTTGTGTTATTTTCCCGTTTAGGAAAACTCACATCTCACGGAACTAGAAATTGAGGGAGCATTGTATGATGAGCATTTGGAAATGACGGAGCAGGCTTTCAGAGAGCGACTAGAACAGTGGGCATTGAAGACAAAGATTTAGTGACAGGTGCTACATCTTATCACCCTGTATGTGCTTTACCAAATGCTTGCTGTGCTGCTAGTGCAGAAATACACCTTGCAGTCTGTACGGGGAGTCCACCCGGAGCTGCATATCGTGGTACTGGCAGCAGGCGGCGAGTTCGAATACGGGGATCCAGGACTGTGCGTTTACGGCTTCGAAGATGAGTTTGTCGGTGACGATCATGTGATTGTGCAGATATACCAGCACAGCAAGTGGCCCATGCAGAACGGGCAAAAATTGAAGGGTGTTTGGCCTTTTAACCAAAAAGCCAAGGACAACGGCTTAAGTGGAGAAGTGGTTTATAGTTGGCCTGGCTGGGACACCCAGACGAAGCCAAAATATTTAAAAATGACCAAACAACAGCTCCAAGATTTTGTACTGGCAGCATCTGCAACGGCAAGACCATGTGTAGTTAGTAATCCAAAGGAAAGAATGAAGACGGTCGCAACACAACGTGTCAAGCCCCCGAAGAGTGAAAGTAAAAAACCTAGTCATGTCTACGTTGACCTAGTAAATGACAAAGAAAATGATACAAACGTTCCAACAGTTCTAACAGGAACGAAACGAAGCGGTAAGCCAAGTACAAAGCGGGAAGAAATGATCGCCAGGGCAGGTTGACAGGTTGGTAGCACTTTCTTTGTCACTACGTATGTCAAGTAAAACATGACTAGGTTTTTTGCGTTAATTTCGGCTATCAGGAAGTCAGTAAGAATGTAGTAGTGATCATCACTAATAATGTAGTGGTGAGTACTATGACTGTAGTGACTGTCACTTAACTAATTATTGTGGCGATGGCTCACTACTACTGAAGTCACTGTTACCAGCCAAGTATAGTGATGAGCACTAAATAACTGTAGTTCCCATCACTTCCAAGAGTAGTGACGGGTACTACAGGTGTTTAGTGGTCATCACTAACAACAGGTAGTGACAAGCACTACATATTTAGTGATCATCACTAACAACAGTTAGTCATGAGCACTACATTGTGTAGTGCTCATCACTACTGGTGTAGTGCTCATCACTACATAGTATTACTGTTAGTGATGATCACTATGCAACAGGTAGTGATGAGCACTACATTTGTAGTGCTCATCACTACATACTGTTAGTGATGAGCACTATGCAACAGTTAGTGATGAGCACTACATTTGTATAGTGATCGTCACTAACAGTATGGTAGTGATGAGCACTACACTAGTAGTGATGAGCACTACATTTGTAGTGATCATCACTACATACTGTTGGTGATGATCACTATGCAATAGGTAGTGATGAGCACTACATTTGTATAGTGATCATCACTAACAGTATGTAGTGATCAGCACTACACTAGTAGTGATGAGCACCACATTTGTAGTGATCATCACTAACAGGATGTAGTGATGAGCACTACGGTGGTGTAGTGACCATCACTACCTTTTGTTAGTGATGGGCACTACGAAAATGTAGTGATCATCACTACAAACTTTTTTGTTTGAACTAATTTTTTAAGTGATCAGCACTATCTTTTGTAGTGATCGGCACTACGTTTTGTCGATTTATTAAAATTTTTACCGTTAAGTGACGAGCACTCAATTCATAAGTGATGGGCACTACTTTTGTAGTGACGATCACTAGAGACACCGGCAAAGATACATTCAAAAACTGTTGCTAGTGATGGTCACTACTTTTTTAGTGATAATCACTAGCTTTTTACTGATGCATAATTCAAAAATTGTAGTGATCATCACTACTTATTTTTAGTGACCATCACTATTTTTTTTTATTTTTTCAAAAATCGAGTTCTAGCAGTGCTTGCTAGTGACGGTCACTAAATATGTAGTGATGGGCACTAACTTTTTAGTGATCATCACTTAATAAGTGATCATCACTAAAATCACTACGTTTTGCACAGCAGTCGACCGTTACATCCGGAAACACTTCCATTTTGAGGTAGTGATCATCACTACGTCGTTTAGTGATGAGGGAGAATCTAGGGGATGCCGTAGTGATATCACTACATTTGTTGAATTAAGGACAATGGAGGCGTAGTGATGATCACTACCTCAAAATTTTCCTTATTGTAGTGATGATCACTACGTTTTTTTAGTGATGTTCACTAACTTTTTGTAGTGATCATCACTACAAAAAGTTAGTGATGGTATTCCGTACTTGTAGTGTGTTTGTCGTAAGCGATGTATTTTATGAGTGATTTATTGAATGCAAGTCCCTCTATATCAATTCAGTCAAAAATTTTATTCTGAATCTCAAATCCAAATTCTTTTCTATTTTCTTTCCTCCAACTATAAAATAATTTCAATTCTTTTTCTTTTTTTACCTGCTTAAGTCTTCTCTTTTGTCGTTCCAATCTGTCAATTTCAATGTTGTTGCTCTCGTTGTCAAGTCTTTTTAGCATAATATCAATGGCGGACAACTTTACCAAGTCTGGTTGTTTTTTTCAATTAACAAATCAATTTCCCTGTCAATTTTATTTACTCTTTCTTGGCTTATTATTTTGTCTTTCTTCAGTTGGTCTCTCCCTCGTCTGTTTGTCTCATAAATCTCTAGCCAATCCTCCTTCGTCCTGTCTCCTTTCGTGATAAGACTTTCACTCATTATCAAATTCTGCGCCACTGCACCAACGCACTAGCGCACTGGGGTCGTGGCGTCGGCAAGAAAAAAATATGTTTGAAATTTCCAAAATTTCATTATCTATTACCAATTTGTCCTGTCCGCCTTATTTTTTCCACTTTTTTCCCGTCTGGATTTTTTTCCAGAAAATTCCTCGTTTGCTGACACACAAAAATTGCCTTTTTATCACAATTGACTAAAATGTTTTTCCTCGTGCTTTTTCGTTCTGCGACTTTTTTTTTCAGAATTCCCGAAGTGGTAAAGACAAGAAGTCCAAACCCTTGCTGTTTTTTGTGTGTGCACAGATGGCTGACGAACCTCCCGCCCCAAATGAACCAGAGCAACCCCGCCAAGAAGACCCAGAAGTCAAGGTATGTTTGTTGTTCGTTTTGTTTTCTCATATAACTTTTTACAGACTTTGGCAGAAAATTTGGGGGATTTACGCATAGGGCGTATCGTTGCGGGGGGTATTCCGAGTGAATTAGGTGGTAATAAGGTATCACCTGCCAAAGTTCCAAACATCGATAGGAAGAATCAACCAATAATAAGTAACACTAATTATTGGGTTCAGCTGGACAAGAAGAATGGAACTGCTTTACTGTTCAGTCATGAGAACGATGGAATGCCAAAGGGTCAAGTAGCAGAAATATTTGTAGTTGAGTTCACGGATGGTTCGTTGAAACTGTTTCGTCTTTGGGATAACATCGATTCCATCGCCAACTTCTTCGGTCTTACGATTAAGACCGCCTACAGGGTCTTGTTTGATTAAAGGTTATTAATTTCTGAGCCTTTCGTCTCTTTGCAAACTTTTATCATTTTTAAAGGAGACGAAAGGTTTAGAAAATATTCTAATCAAAGGTCAAGTATTACTTTTGCCTTCCTCTCTCTTTTACTTGTTCCAATATTTTCTGGTTCTATTTCTTCTCTTTTAAGTAGTTCTTTCGTCTTCTTTTCCTTTATAATTTCTTTTGTTTGTTGTTTTATGTCTTTCTCTTCGTCAATAGGCTTTGTAAAATCTGTTTTCAATAAATCCCTCGGACTTACGAGTTCATCGTTATTTAATATTAACTTAAATCCGGAACGGCCTTTGACTTTATAAATAATTTTACTGAAAGTCTTTCCTCCTTTCGCAAACATTAGCCTTTTGTTTTCCTTACGAACACTATCTCCGATATTGAATTCATTAATAACGTTATCACGAGTTATAGTCTGTTTATTTTTATCTCTTCTAGCAAAGGCGTCCACCGGTCTGGCCTGAATTCCCCGATGTAATTTATGGTTATAAGCATTAACCAAGTCTTGAATATAACTTGCCCAGTCAAAATTTCTATTAGTTTCAAATAATAAATCCAACCACCTTCTAATACTCCTTGTAACTCTATCTACCACGGCGAGTGCTCTGTGGTCCCCTACTTCAACCACATCATGCTTAATACCATTTTGAATAAAATAATTACGAGTAGCACCTTTATATTCTCCTCCGCTGTCGGTTGTAATTGATTTAGGTTTATAAGGTATAGATTTCAAAGCATAATAAACTTCTTTCGCTGTTTTATTTTTTAATGGAATGATTATTAAAAATCGGGAATGACAATCAATCCAAACTAACATCCAAGCATAACCTTTGTTTCCTTTCTTATCTTTTATCTTACTCATGTCTGCCAAGTCTAAGAAAACTTGGTCTAGTGGGTTGTCAACCCATACAGTGTTCCATATTTTCGGGTTCTTTTTTTGATGATGTATTTCAAGTGCTTCCTCTTCTTTTGTTCTTTGAATTTCTTCTCCAGTTGACGCTTCTTCTAGTGGGGCATCCGCATTCTGAGTATTAATAATTATATGTTTATTATCAAGTTGATTTTCCTCACTCATATCTTTAGAATTTGAGGAAGCACTTACTTAAGTCGCTTGAAGTTTCGCTCCGTGTTGGTTTCTCTGTATTATATACATTGACCAAAACTTTACTATTTGATTTTTTACCTTTCCCCTTCTTTGGTTTTGGCTCTTCTTCTTCACTTTCACTCTCACTGCTTTCGCTCTCCTCTGGTTCAACCACTGACTTTTTACTCTTCTTCTTTCTCTCTACCTTCGCTCTCTTGATTTTCATCTTAGCCATCTTTTCCGCAATCAAGTCAGTAAAATCAACCTCATCTTCGCTATCACTCTGCTCGGGTGTGTCATCTTGGTCTTTTTCATTAACAATATCGTTAGCAACATTCTTATTTTCTATCTCCGCTATTTTTCGTTCCATATCTTCGTCTTCGCTTTTAATCGCATTTCGGTATTGTTCCAAAACCTTTTTGGCATGTTCCATTTTTCTCTGCTTTGCTTTTTGTTTAATTCCATCGACGGCTTTTCCCCAATTTTGTCGGCTCGCTTCGGGAGACGGCATTTTAGAATCTCACTTCGTGCTTCGCACTCTCGCTATGGATTCAACTTGTTGAATCTATATTCTAAAAATATTCTATACTAAGATTATTATATTTTAGTATTTTTAAAATTAAATATTTATTTTATATATCAATGTCGCAATATAAGTCATTACTCGGCTTGTCAGAAATCGCGACAGACAGCCTATCAATCGCCAACCTCGATTTAACCAACACAAACATAGTAGGTCTGAATACAGACAGAGTGCCAAAAGATGCTGACCCCATAAATCTTTATTACACTGACGACCGATTTGATACACGACTGGCTACCAAAAGCACCGCGGACATTAAAGAAGGACTTAATTATTATTGGACTGATAACCGCTTTGACACACGGCTCGCTTTAAAATCAACAACTGACCTAAAAGAAGGACTTAATTATTATTGGACTGACGGCCGATTTGACACACGGCTCGCTTTAAAATCAACTACGGATATCAAAGAAGGAAGCCGTTTATACTACACAGAGCAACGAGTTAGGGATAATGACGAAGTCAAAGCCTCAACTCAACACAGAAGCAATACTTCCAATCCGCACCAAACAAGTTTATACAATTTGATAGATACAAACATATTTGCACAAGCGAGCGGGCAATACTTAACTTACAACGATGTAGAAGGTAAATGGAAGAATACAGCCCTTGGTTCAATTGATACACTTTCAGATGTAGTCATTACAGCACCAGTGGCGATGAATAGTTATCTAACATATAATTCAATAAACTGGGTAAATAAAACATTTCCGATAAATGTTGATGAAACAGGCAACATTAGTATGGGAAGGAAGAATATAACAGGAGTTAATTTACTAAATGACAAAGGTGTTGATGAATGGATATTTGAGCATAATGATAATAATAATAAGGTGTCAGCAGCTGGAAGTATAGACTCACATAGCGATGTGACGATAACAGGCTTTCCAGCAGATAACCAACTGATTATGTATAGCACGGGGCAATGGAGAAACACCACACCACCCTTTCTTAGATTAGACGGAACTGCTAGTATGACGGGAGGACTAAATATGAATGGTTATGCTATTTCGGGGGCGTCTACGTATAATGGAATTAATCTCACTAATCTCGCAGTTGATGGTTCAGTGGTCAAACTAACAGGAGACCAAACCATAGGAGGAATAAAAACATTTAGCAGTATAATAAATGCTAGTGCGGGTATTGATATGAAAAGCCAAAGCATAACAAATGTTAATCTTGTTGATGGTGTTGATGTTTCTACTCTTGACACTTCTGTCGTTAAACTAACAGGAGACCAAACCATAGCAGGGAATAAAAAATTTACATCAACTTTAGAAGTAAGTGGTTCGTCCAATCCTTCTACTTTTGACGGCATCGGCATAGCCTTTGATACAAAAATAGGAATGATTGCAGCACAAAAAACTGCAACAGCGACTTGGTATCCGATACAAATAACTGGTTCGTATGTAGAGTTATATTCAGGTAATACTTTAATTATAACCGCAACTGGAACAACATTAAGTTTGAATAACAACAAAATAACAAACTTAGCCACACCATCAGCAACAACGGACGGAGCAAACAAAAGTTATGTAGATACAAAAGACGGACAAAATGTGAAATTAACAGGAAACCAAACAATAGCAGGAATAAAGACATTTAGCAGTGCCCTTGAAATAACTGGAAATTCAACGAATGCGACAACAAAGGGAACATTCGTGGTTTTTAACTCCACAGCCAATATAGGAACTAGTATCGGATGCCTTGATATGGGCACTGGTGTAAATTATAACTTTGAAATAAATGCCAAAAAAATAAGTTTTATTATTGATGGGGCAATCGTCGGTTGGGTAAATGCTTCGGGGCTAGATTGTAATAGTAGCAAAATAGCCAACCTTGGAACTCCGACATTAGCGACGGACGGAGCAACAAAAGGGTATGCGGACACATTGGACGGGCAAAATGTAAAACTAACAGGAGACCAAACAATAACAGGAATTATAACATTCAACGGGACAAGCACTGTGATAAAATATCTAACTTTAACGAACAATGCAGATTTTAATAATCAAACGATCACAAATGGTGGAAATATAACATATAATGGGGCGAGGATATTAAACCAAAATGGAGGAGATATATTCTTTTCACAGACATCAGGTGATTATCAATATTTCTTATTTACTCTAAATACTGCTACAAGTGGAACCGCGAACCAACGAGGTTATGTATTTACGAATGTAGCATTTGATGTAAAAGGAGCAGGTCTTTATATTTCAAAACTTTTGGATAATAAAAGTGCTTCGTCTGACATTGTCCGTTTTAACAATGCTGGCGGTATGCGGTTTTATGGTGCCTTAGATATGAACTCAAACAATATAACAAATGGCGGAACAATAACGGGAACTACATTAAATGCAACTGCGGGTATGACTACAAGGACATTAACAACGAGCGACAAAATAACAACAGCATCAGGTATGCCTATAATCATAGGCAATACAACGAAAGGAATAGGAACAACAGCGTGTTTAGAATTGTATGGGACTTATAATAATAATACAACTGGAGCACATATGCAGGCTATTACAACGGAAGATATTTATCCTGCTTTTCAACTAACTAATTTAAGTCATAATAACATAAACATGACTTTTGATGCGTATCTAGATGCTGGCGGATGGAAATCAAGTTATGCGAGTTCTAATTTTCTAATTAGTAAATGGAATAATAAACTTAGATTTTTGTATGATAGTGGGAAAAGTGTGGGGGTTTCTGTTCCTTGGTCTCTCGCTCTGGAACTCGACACATCGGGCTTATTAACAACGAAGGCAATAACAGCAAGTGGGGCAATAACGGCGAATGCGGGTATGTCAACAACAACGGCAACTGCGAGTGGATTACTAACGGCAAATGCTGGGATATCTGTTGTTAATAGCACAGTCGACATACGCGGGGAAGCAAGAAGTGGGTCTCATCCATCACCAGTTGGTTTATATGTCACGGGCAATCTTGGCCCATCTTCTGGCGGTGTTGAATTTAGACACAGCAACGGGACACAGGGAGTTGGTTTTGGTTATAATTCAAGATATGCTACGGGAAGAAATACCAATCAGGACTTAAATTTTTATGCGAGGGGGACTGGAGTAATCTATGCTCAGAGTGATACAAGCATGACGACAGCATTCAGCGGATTTTTAACATTAAGAAAAAGACCAAACAATACCACCAACCCACAAATATTTATGAAAGCAGGAGACTCATCAGGTTATGCGGTAGTAATGAATACAGGTGGATTATTACATGCTTGGTCGACTACACTATCAAATGGTGAAAATAATACGGGTTATGTGTTTTTGGCTGCGGGAGCAACTTCATGGTCTGTCGGTTCAGACAGGAGATTAAAATTAGATATTAAAACACTAGACTGCATGGATTGTTGCGATAAACTTATGAAAATAAACTGCTGTTCATATTATTTGAAATCAGATGAAAAGAGAGAGAAAAAGACCCACGGATTTATAGCAGATGAAGTTAAAAAAGTATTTCCAGAATTTGTATCCGAAAGCGGAATAAAAGCAGATGATGGAAAAGGAAATTATGAAGGTATAACATATACAAGTTTTATACCAATATTAGTCAGTGCTTTTCAACACATGACTGAAAAGGTGATTTATTTAGAAAAGCAAAATAATAATCTAACTAATGATATAGCCGATTAAAAAAAACCAATTAGCAGAAATCAGTGTGGTCGTTCTTGATATTGTCAAATAATACGACTAGACTTCACAGACCACCACCTATTATGGATATGGATGGCGAACTAACTCCAGAATTAAAGTCTCGTGTTCTTGAAGTAGAACTAAAGACTGAGGAAAAAAAAGTAGAGCACGAATTGGAAGATAACTGGAATTGTTGTTGTATAAAAAACAGACCGACAGACAGCCGACTTATTAAATACTTATTTCAAATGGGTATCATTATTGCCATTATAACACTTTGTATCGTGAGGCTATCTGAAAAGAACTTGCCGTGCGAGGTTGCTAATACTTATGTCGGAATTTTGACTTTACTCATAGGAATTTGCCTTCCATCACCTTCTTCAAGTAAGAAATGATATTTTACTCATGCACTTCGTGCCTTCGTAAAACATCGTCCACCATTAAAGTATAAAAACGATGTTTGAGATTATAGATTCAACAAGTTGAATCCATAGCGAGAGTGCGTAGCACGAAGCGCAATTCTCAAATATCAAAGAAATGAACATTCATATACTTGAGTTTTATACCACATAGCATCATTTGAGCAAATTAAAGGAATGGCTTCATCAAAACTAACACACCAATCACTCATAGGCTTATACACACATTTAAATTTTGTTTCTATTCCTTTCTGAATACAATAAGCACAACTCTCATTTTTTTTCTCACTGACCCGTGAATAAAAGTCGCAGACCGTCCGACCTAACACAGACCACACAAACAATAATATTATTAACATTTGTATATTTTTGCTAAAAGATTTTTATAAAATCTTTGTATAGAATGACGGAGCACACATACCAAAAGATTATTTTTCTAAGCAATGATTTTGCTGGAGGAAGCAAAACATTTAATAAAAATATTCAAATGTCATTCACACCAACCAAAATGAATGTTAAGTTTATCCACTATATGAACGACCAGACAGAGACAAAAACCAGAATTCTTTATATGGACAGAATTGGAATTATTGGAACATTTGCGGACAGCACCACAGCAAACATTTCAAACCTCGGTTATAATTTGGGTGTTGTTGGATGGACTGACGGACAATATACATTTAAAGTCCTTGAAACTGACAGCGGAAATATTGACACAGGAAATTTAGCGGGCCGAATTGTCATATGCTTAGAATTCTTAGGATACTAATATACGATGATGAAGATTAACAATGTCAAGGTGAAGCCCGTAAAACAAGAGGGTGATGGAAACAAAAAAGCAAAAGGTTATAAATTATTTAATGAGCCGTATGCTAACATATTTCTACTCGCCCGTAAGAAGAGCGGGAAAACGACAGCACTCTTTGAAATACTGAAACGGACGACAGACAGAAAAACCCGTATTGTCATTATTGCTTCAACGATACACAAGGACTACATTTATAAAGCAATGGTTAAGCACTTTAAGAACAGGGGAAACCCGATGGCAATATATACCTTTCTTAAATCAGATGGTGTAAATGTCATTGATTATGAGTTAGACAAACTGAACAGACATGACGAGCAACACGAAGGAGAAGTAAAACAAGACAAAGAAGAAATAGAGAAGCCACAATTTTTATACTTTGGAAAAGAAAAGAAACAGAGTGTCGCAGAGGCAATGGCTTCTGGCCGTAGGTCGTTCAGATACTGGCTTGACATAATAACCTTACTTTTATAGTGTCTGTTCTTTTTTAACAAATCACTTACGGATTTGTCTCTTAATCCACTCCCTAAATAGTCCAAAACAAAAACTACCTCTGGCGAAATATACTTGCTTGGTCGTTCTTTTGGTAAGCAGTTAGATTATTTATTAATCTTTCCAAGCCAGTCTCAGGACAAAATGGAACTCGTGTATAAACACTTAGACTTATCTTTTGACTTTGATTACTTTCTTCAAAAGTATCACGAGGCTACAAAGGAACGATTTAATTTTCTTTATGTTTCAAGTGTTGATGACGAGTTAAGAAAAAATTTTGCTTACCGCCTGAAATAATGATATTTATCAACTACACTCTCATTCGTTTCACTCATTCTCGTTTTGTTGATAAACATCGTGAAAAAGTAAAAAACGATGTTTTATGAAACCGCGTAGCGGCAGAATAAAATATCAAATAATATCTTTATATAATTATTTTTTTTAATGTATATTATATGCCAGTATCGCCAGTGATAATTTCACAACCATCAGGATATAACATCGGATACAATCCATCAATGCCACAGAAGGGAGGAAAAAAGAAAACCAAGAAGAAGGGATGCGGACAAAAGGGAGGAAAGATTAACTGGGCTAAGGTCGGAAAAACTGCCTTGGCTGTTAATAAATTCCTTCGCGATAATAAGGTAATCTCTAGGACTGCGGGGGCATTGAGTAGTGTTGGGGTGCCTTACGCGGGTAGTGTTAGTGCTACAGCATCAAAACTCGGATATGGTAAGCAACGAGGAGGTGCTGTAAAGTTTCATTAAATGATGATATTTGTTTCAGACTACGTCTTCAACAAACATCGTAAAACCGATTTATTTTTTCCTAAAATAAAAAATAGATGTTTTAGAATAAGCGGGAATGCGAAGCATGAAGCGCAATTCTAAAATATCAAAGGCAAAAGTCCGTCCACCTAGGGTTTATAGGAATAAGAGCGGGAGGCCTTATATTATCCAGAAGGGTAAAAAATATTATCTTAATTTTGGTAAGAAAACAAATGATTTAAGCACATTACAAATCGTTAAACTTTTTATGAAATATATTGGTAAGCCGAGGCCACAAAGGCAGGGCCGCAAACCAAGGGAAAAAATAATCAAACCTGATTTCAATCGTCTTGAACACGAGAGCAGAAACCAGATACAAAGCAACTTACAAAAGAAATATGAGTTAATACATGACGAGGAAGAAAAGGAAAAGAAGAAGAGGGAAGATGTGATAGAAGAAAAGAAAAGGCTAGAACGAAAAGACAGAGCCGATGCCGAGGAACAAAAAGAAATAAAGGACAGGGAACACAAAAGAGAACTAGCAGATATTAATGAACGGCAAGAACAAAAAGCCAGAGAACTAAGAAGGGAGCAAAAACTCATAGAAGATGTAAAATATGAAGAAGACAGAAAAAATAGGATACAAGCATTACCACCGCCACCACAATATCAATATATTATGCCACCACAACATGGACAGCCACAAGCACCGCCATTAGGAGCACCACAACAAGCACCGCCATTAGGAGCACCACCACAAGCACCGCCATTACCTAATTTAGGAGATGAAGCACCATTGAAAACGAAAGAGCAATATGAGGAAGAAAAAGCAAAAGCAGAAAGATATTGAAACACTGAAATTAGCAGGATATACAGATAAGTTCATAAAAAAGATGAGTCGTAAAGACTTACAAAAAGCCAGTCAAGATATTCAGACGGCTATAGCCACAGCTACATCTTTAGAGGAACAGAAAAAGTTAGCAGAAGAATATAAAGAAAAACTGGAAAAGGAAGAAAAGAAAGCAGAAGAAAAGGGTAAGCATTTTGAAAATTTACAAATTAATCAATTTTTAATCTCTGCATTTTCAAAAACTTATCACCCAAACATTACTATAAAAGAGTTAGCACAGGCTTTAAAAAAGAGACTAGATAGTGATGGACATAAAAAATTAAATTACAAAGACACTTCAAAGTGGATAGTTAACATGATTAAAAGGTTTAATATTGATGTTGGAAATGAAAAGGAAAACGTAAAAAGAAAAGTGGCGGATTATGCTAGATATGAAGAGTATATGGGTATTAATGAGCAAAAAGGTAGTGGAGCGAAGACATTAGAAGAATTAATTGATAAAGTATTTTCAATAGCGAAAATAAAAAAATACTTAGCCCGCAAAGATTGGAAACACACAATGAACAAACATGATTTTGTAAATACTCTAACGAACAAAATGACTTCCGATCCAAATTTAGATAAACGAGTTTCAACAGATTTGAATATTGACGAGGGAATGCCACAACAACTACCACTACCATTAGAGCCACAGCCACAGCCAGACCAAACACCACCAGAGGAGACAACCATACCCCCGAGAACAAGTTCTGCGGAGCAGAACATCGTGGCAAAGCCACTCATCGCGGAGACACCAGAGCAACCAGAGCAACCAGAGCAAGTCCCCTTACAAGGAGAGGGGCGTGGGCTAATGACTAATGAAATAGATGACATAATGAAAAAATATGGATGGTATCTCGGAGCAATAGCAAGTGATGAAATCTACAAGCTGAAGCCCGAAAGCAGAAAACGATATGGATTTATTATGAATTTGGACAATCACAAGCAAGCAGGGTCTCATTGGATCGCCGTATGGATAAGTCTAGATAAAGACAGGAGTGTTGAAGTCTATGACCCATTAGCACTTTACGAGCCGACAGAAGACTTTCAACAACAAATGAAACAACTAATTGATCGAAGCCATCCCGATAGTTATTTGTTAATGAAGGTCAATCAAGTAAAGCAACAATCAAACACCTCAGACACATGTGGTTGGCATAGTATGAGATTTTTAATGGAGCGGGCGAATGGCAACCGATTTAAGTTTGCTAGTGGCTATACAGACTTAAAAGAAGAAGAAGCGGAGAAATTAAAAGCACAGAATGGGTATGCTAATTTTTGATACATACATTTGATATTTGTTTGGAAGGGTTCCACCCCTACCATACCCCGCGGGTTTGGAAAGGGGCCCAGCCCCTTCCATAAACATCGGGGGCTACGCACTTTTAAGGATTACAATAAGCATTAATTTTTTGAAAAAGAAAAAAACGATGTTTAGAATATAGATTCAACAAGTTGAATCCATAGCGAGAGTGCGGAGCACGAAGCGCAATTCTAAATATCATGGAGTACAAGGGAGGTAGAAGTTCGGGTATCTATTACATAAATAGTAAAAATAGAATAACAGGCACAGACCGACTTTACACACGAAATAGACTTAAAATCACTAGACAATCCCACACATTGTAAAATTCTTCATATCCATGTTCCGAAATCTTATTACTCTGTGGCTTCACCATATAATACCTTTACACTTAGCGAAGACGGGTATGAGGCTTTAATTACGATACCTGAGGGAAACTACACAATGAACAATCTAAAAAATAAGTTGTCAGAGGTACTGACGACAGAAAGTCCGAATGACTATACTTATGTTGTCTCAAGCAACAATACAAACACAGAAGCGGAGGATGGTAAATTAACATTCAGTGTTTCAAATAACGGAGGTATTCAACCGCGGTTTATATTTGATGGTGATACACGTATTCACGAGGTTATGGGATTTGATAGAAATTCAACATATTTCTTCGCTAATGATTTCATTAAATCGCCAAATGTGATTATTCTAACTGGAGAAAAGACTTTATACCTTCAATCGGACTTAGTTGGTGAAGGAGATAATCATGTGCTGCAAGAAATATACACCGCAAACGAAATTCCATTTGGTGCCATTATATACGACGGAAGTGGGTCAGAGTATGGTAAGAAATTATCAACCAGTTCAAATAATGTACATAGGTTTTATCTTACAGACGAAAACGATCAGGCTATAAATCTTAATGGGTTAGGTATTGTTATGACATTGTTGATTTACAGAGAAACTAATTATTTTAATTTATTTACATCATTCTTCAATCTTTTGAAACAGAGATAAATAATTATTTTGGAATTATTTTTTTTCTATAAATATATTCTTGTGAATTAGTCAATAATCTCAACTGCCTAAAAATCAAAAACAAAATGCCAACTCAACACGGCGGAGAATTAGACTTCAGTAAGACTGATTATATCAGTGCTTCGTATCGCTTGAACAAGCTAGCCCCTCGTGAGGGATCTGCTTCATTTGAAGTCACTACTGCGGGAGGTCAAGAACGATCATTTGACCTTATTAGCCGACCTTTTAATCTCGCTCGGTCATATTTGAGTTTTACTTATACTATGAGAGCGCCTCTTGTTGCCAACACTTATACTAGAATTTTTATGGACTGCCTTTCGCAAATTTCTCAAATTCAACTTCAGACCCGTAGCGGTGTTTATCTGTGCGACGTTAACAACCTTAGACATGTGACTAAGATGTTGTGGAAACCAGAAATGAGCTTGAAGGATTTCCTTGACCTTCCTAACCACGGGGATGCTAGTGGATACGGATGTATGCTCCAAAAGTGTAATGCTAAGGGCTTGATTAACATTAGTGCCGTTGAAGGAACTAGAACAGCCTTTCGTGCGGCCGCTGATGGTAATAACGATGTTGCTGCCGCAACTCAGGGTCTATTGCGAGAGCCAGTGATTTCTGCTCGTCGTCACGATGATGCTGCTTTGACGACTGGAGTTGGAGCACTATCCGCCGTAAATGTTAATTACAACGAGGCGAAGTATCTTGTGGGAAGTGGAGCAACTGCCGCTTTGGCCATTAATGCTAAAATTCCTTTGGGTATGATTATTAACACTATTTTCGCACTTGATAAGACTATTATGTTTCCAGAGATTTTGACTATGCGAATTGTGTGGAGTGCTACTGACAGAACCGGTTATACGGTGACGAATGGTGCCGCTACTTGTATTAGCACTGCTTATCTTGCCGCACTAAATGCTACACTGCCTATGGCTGTATCTGCTGATGTTACCAATCTTAACTTGTTTCTTGCTGTTGAAACAAACCCCGACGTTATTCAATCAATTCAACAGAAGATTGCTAGCCCCGAAGGTATGAACTTCAATATCGATTATCCCTATGTTTATAAGAATTCAATTGGAGCAACCACAACCCAAAATATTATTATGCGATTTGACAGAGGCCATGGTCGCCGTTTGAAGAAGATTTATCACTCAGTTTTTAACACCGAAGAAAGGAAGAACACTGCTTATGACCATGATAATCGCACAGCAGCAAAGATCGCTACTTTATACACTACTCTAGACGGAGCACGTCAGCAAGAGTTTAACATTGACTGCGCCTCTGAAGAAGACTATATGTACCTGAAGCCAAAGATTGAGGGTTCAGCCTTGATGAATAATGATGTGTATAAATACAACTGGTTCTGGGTTGATGCTTGGGATAATACCCGCCCGCTATGGAGCAAAGACCAAAATGAAATCAGCGGTTTAAGTCTTGATACTGAGCGACGATGGGAGTTTATTGGTACTAATGCGGGGACTGCTCTTAACCACTACAGTGGCAATCACTCAGCGAGAGGTTCAGGTTAAGGCAAATATGATTACGATTTCATAACTCCGCCAGTGAGGTAATAGGTAATTATTAATTTTGATAGTTAATTTATTTTTTTGATAATATAGACCAACAATGTCCCACCAGAGAAATTGGTAGCACAAAATCCCGAAGGAGATTTCGTAAATGTAAAAGTCGGGCATGATGGTTATCTTGAGACTAATGTTGAAAAAACAGCATTTGGTGAATTAGCAACATCACAATACACACCGATTATACAAGAAACATTTATGTATAATGTAAATACCTCTAAGTGGAACACAAGCACTACTAGTGCTACATTAGAGCAAAAGAGTGCTATGGAATATCTAACAACACAGGCAGTTGGAGGTTCAAGATTATTCATTAAAACAAAAAAGAAAATTAAATATCGTGCTGGTATGGGTGTATGTGTCAGATTTACTGCTTTGTGGAATACAAATGAAGCAGGCGGATATTCATCTTATGTAGGTATTGGTGATTCCTTCTTGACGGATGGATTTTTCTTCTCAAGAGAAAATGTTGTAATGAAAATATACCAATTAAACAACTCCACTGTAATTACCGAGGTTAAACAAAGTCAATGGAATGTAGATAAAGCAGATGGAAGCGATTACTTACCAGCCATTGATTTCAGTAAGGGTAATGTATTTCAGCAGATTAAATACCAATACTTAGGTTTTGGTCAGATATCATTTTATATTGAAAATCCAAACACTGGACAATTTCAACTAGTCCATGCTATACGATATGCCAACAACAAAACTGCTACATCTCTTAATAATACTACTTTACCATTCTTGGCTTCTTTGGCTGTTGGTGCTAATCCGCAAATCCAAAATCTTAGAATTGCCAGTGTTGGATGCTTTATTGAAGGAACTGAAATCATAAGAGGTATTCCATTTATTTATGAAAGAACAGCAAATACAACGAATGTAGCAACTCATGCTTTTACTATGAGAAATAATACTAATATTATTGGAAACACTATTGCTAATTATAGTATAGTGTATCCAAGACGGCTAAATATTCTAAATACTGACACTAAAAGTAGCGTAATCATTAAGGTAATAAAAAATGCTACACTTACAGGTGCCGTGTATGCTGAGAACAATACAAATACGAGTTTAGTTTCGTTTGATACTACTGCCACTATTAGTGGCGGGAATGTGATTGCTGTTGTATTCGTGAATACTAGTGATGCTCAAAGTATAAATTTTGCTGATTATGATTTAGATGACATGTTGCCAAGCGAAAGGCTAACTATAACAGCACAGGCTACTGCAAATCAGACTATAAGTATTCAGTATGATTTTACTTGGATCGAGGATCCATAATGCAAAAAAAAAAAAACGAAAATGGAAGTATGGATTTTCAAATATCACTTTTTAAAATACTTGATAAAATTATTTTTTCTAACTTCATTCATTTCTTCATTTTTTTCTAGAAATGAAAGCACACATGCTACATCGCAAAATCTATCATCGTCAATTGAAACTGATAACACATTTTTTTCTTACACTCTTTACAAGATGCTTTATTTAATATACATCCTTCTTCTGTACATGTAGCAGTAGCTATTTCTTCACCTACATTAGCCTTTATTTCGGTAATTCCAGTCTCTCTCACAACAAGATCTGTTTCCTTACAAGGAGTGCTTTGTTCCTCCATCATTTTTTCTAATGTGGCCTCCAACGGAATAACTATTTTCACGTTGTCGTCCCTCGGCTTGTATTGCTCATAGAAAGATACAATGTCAGGCTTAGTCCATTTAATTGACGGCTTTTTTATTTCGCCGTCAATGTTCCATTTTTCAATTTCATTCAAGTAGTCTTGTTTGGTGTTGAGGTCCGACATAATTTATATATAATATAAATATTAATTTTTATTGTAAATATTTTTTTACTTCACTTTTAACTTTTAATGTCAGTAAATTTATCAAACCACGGCTGCTTCATAACCCATTCAAGATATGGTTTGTCAATGGTAGCAACATCTTGAATTTTCTTACCTTTATACTTACCGAATGGAAAAATATCCCTTGGCTTTCCTGCCCGCGCATTTTCAATCATTTGGATTTCGTCAGTAATTATCTTTTTAACATCGGTAATAGAAAATGTTTCTTTTTTATTTTCAATAGAGAGTTTCTCAAACTTCTCACATAATCTGGTAAGGGTGGTCATTGGTCTATATAGAGTGGTAAAAAATTTATGGAAAAAATTAATTAATTGATTATTATTAAATTTTAAGAGCGGACACGAAGCCGTAAGGGATACTATCATTTTCGTTGATAAACTCACGCCCGCACCATCTTGTTTTATTAACTACTTTTACTACATTCTTTTGGTGTTGTATGCTAAAGTGTTCAATGTGTTGTTGTTTGCTGTTTCTGCTAGTATGTATTTTCTTCATTATAAAATCTCTGGTATTAGTTAAACTTTCACCCTTATCCATTAATTCATAAGCGGATGAATTTAATTTTTTCAAATCTAAACCTTTTCCTCTAAAGTGGAAATGAGTTTTACCTTTTTCTTCACCTTTCTTTACATACTCTAACATATATAATTTTGGTGCTACCCATATTCCTCTTATTATTTTACAATCTGTTCCAAGGTCATCATCCATTCCGCCGATTGTTTTATCCCTAAATCTTTTAATTCGTTTAATGTTTCTTACATGACTTTGAATGATGTCTGTGTCTGTATAATAATAATCTCGGTCGGGGTCGTTGTCTGGGTTGGCTTCGGTCATATACTTATACATAATTCGTCTGCTGTATGCTAATATGAATGCTCCATAATGTGTAGGCTTTGTGATTTTTTCTTCTTTTTCTTGCTCATCTCTTTGAATACCGCTGATTAGCCATAATTCTCCATTTGCCTCTTCAAACTTTTCAATATCTGCTATAACATGTTTAGCCCAGAATTTCCAATACTCATGATTTTTTGATATGTATTTACTCACTGTGTTTATTGGTCTCTGAATGGTCTTACCGTATAAAGCATTCATAAATAACTTTGCTAATAAATACTGCGGTGTGCCTTTCTTTGAATTTTGTTTTTTCTTGAATAAGTCTGAAATATATTCTTTAAATACTGGTTCAGCTTCTTCAGTGTAATATCCACGAATGATTTTGACTTGGTAGCCAAGTTCGATCATATCTTCAATATCTATTGAAGTTAGCCATTGGTCTTTCATATCTCTTAACTCCCACTTTAAACACCCCTTACTATCTCTATAAGGAACCCGTGGATGTAATAGATTTTTTGGAGATATGTAATCGACATTATATATCCCTAGTTTGCCTTTCATTTCTCCTTCACATTCCTTTATTTCGCCAGTCATAAATAGTTCAAGCATCGCCGTTGGTCAGCATCAATAAGATAATCTACAACCTCATCGAAGCCGATTTCGCCACTCACATATTTTTGGTATTGCTCCGAAATAAATCGCCTTTTGCTTGGATAAGTTCTGGCACCATATACTGCCCTTCTAAAATCTTTTTCTTGTTTTAAATTTGGTAGTTGAATAACATATTTACCATCTATCTTCTTTTTCCATAAATTCCAAGTAAGAGACGAAGTAGACATATAAGCGGTTAAGTTAGTTTTATGTTCTTCATATATTTGATTGTTTAGTTTGTCGTGTAGTTCCTTCAGTCCCATAACATCTTTTTCTAAGTATGTTAGACATTCCTTTTTCGTTTCATCATCCATCTCTTCCCATCGTTTGTGTTTGCTATGGTCAAAGTCTCCTTTTAACACATTACATCCCAGTGTTTCGAGGTTCTTTTTTAGACTTCCCTCAGTGTGCTTACATAAATCCCAGAATTTTATATTTTTATATTCTAATGAGATAATAGCACCATTATTCATAAGGGTCGCATTTTTTATTCTTCTTTTGATAAATTCTTTCTGTAATGAGTAATGGTCAAACTTACTACCATTGAAAGCATTAACATATAATTTCGCTTTTGGTTTCCTTTTTGATAAATCATCCGCATATTCAAAAATTATATCAAGTAATTTAGGAATACATTCATCGCCTGCTACATATTTAAAACCGATACCTGAAATGGTATAGCCCGCTATGTATGGTGTGTGTAATTCGTATTCATTTGTAAAAGTCTCTAAGTCATAATGAAATACTTCATCTTGATTATTATACTTAGCCTCTTCAAAAGTAGTTAATAAAGACCTCACTTGATTTTCTTTCTTTCTGAGTTTCGCTCTTACATAAGAAATTCTTTTATTATTACATGTATGATTATTGTAATATTCTTTATAACAATCTGGACACTTCTTTTTGTTTCTTTTTATGAAACTTATATAATGTCCTTTGAGTAGATAACAAAGCACATCTGCGGTTATTAAAGGGTCTTCAAAGTTTTTGAATGTCTGCTTGCTTGTTGCATCAGTTAATTCAAAATACTTACCTTCAATACGATATTTTTTAAAGATTTCAAATCCGACCGATAAAGGTATCGGAGTATTAGGCTCGAGTTTGAATTCTTGTCTAATATCATTACATACTTTTTTTATTGAGTTTTGATTTACCTTTCATCGGTAAATTTAGTATGTTTTTAACTACATGAAAGAAACAATTATTATCTTTGCTCCTTGGATTAATATGAATTCCTTCGGGTGTTTTATGTTTTTTATCTGTTCCAGTATCATTACACCCGCCTCCGTCTTCTTGGATAATTTGAATAGTTATATGTTGAATAATTCTTTCATATCCATTCGCACTGTCTTCAAGATTTTGTTCGTTGTATAGATATATATCACGAAACAACTCATCAATGTCTTTTAACTTAACTGAGTTAAAAGTTTTCCACTTGTAAAACTTACTATCATCTGCATCTGTTATATACCCAAACTTAACATGAAGACTTGCTTCGTTTGTCAGACCTCTATTTTTGGCATCCTTAACTGCTCTCATAATTGATATTTTCAATCGCATCCATATCATAGAAGTTGATGTCAAGGTCTTTGAAAGGGTATGTATATCCATTTATACCTCTGTTTTTTATTGGTCTTAGTTCTACAAGTTTTACCTCGCGCTTCTTCGCTTCTTGTGTCTTAGATTCCCTTAAGTTCGCCCTTACCTTCGCTAGTTCTACATTTTCCTTCGTTGGTCTGGGTGGTAAAGGTGGTGGCATACTTTTTATATCAATACAGATATAAAAATTATAAAAAATAATAATAAATTATCTGTTATATTTATATATAATAATTCTTATATTTAAATAGAAATTCATTTTAATGCCTCCTCCATTCTTTTCAACTTAAGTAATGCTTGCTTCAGTTCATCTCTTTTTTTCTTTCTCCTTTCTGCTATTATTGCTTTATTTTGGTTGTAATACTCCATCGACTTCTGTCTGTGTCTTTCTGGGTCTTTTTGTATAAATTCCCTCGCCTTTCTCCGTAAGGCTTCCTTTTTCTCTTCTGGTGTTTTGTATATCGGTTTTCTACCCATCTTTGTGTATATATAATAAAAAAATAATCTTTAATATATATTAAATATTGTTTGTTTGTATCAAGGGATGGTAATTTCAATTCCATAATGTCTTCCTGACCCTCCTCCATAGATTGAATAATATACTTGTTTTCTTCCTTTAATCTTTAGAGTTTCTGCTAAGTGCTTGCTGATATATCCGAGTTGCTTTCCGCTTTCTGTTTCAACCTTTATCGCATTTTTATCAAATTTGTTTTCTGGCTCGTGTTGAATAAAAACTTTTTCACCTCGTCCTATGGTTTTAAGACAAGAAATATTATCTTGTCTACCATCAAATGAAACACCCACAACTCTAGTAGTCGTCATTTTATATACATATAAATAATATTTGTTTAAAATAAAATTAATTATTTGTTTTTAAATATCTTTCTATGTCGTCAGACAAGTTCAATTTTATCCTGAGACTGACCAGGAAAAATAAGGAGGTAGTCCAGCTGTTTAATCGCCTCAGGCTTCATGTCGTTTAGATACTGCGAGCTCATAATCACCTTACTTTTATAATGCCTATTTTTTTTACACAGGTCGCTCACTGACTTATCCCTCAACCCGCTACCCAAATCATCTAACACGAAAACAACTTCTGGTGTAATGTATTTGCTCGGTCTCTCCACTTTTTCGCCTCCCTCCTGCTTCTTCTTTTCCTCTTTACCAAAATATAAAAACTTCGGCTTCGGTTCTTCTTGCCGTTCCTGAGCAATTTCGCCTTCTTCTTGCTCTTCATCTGGCTTATTGAGTTTGTCTAAGTCGTAATCAATCACACTGTATCCATCCGTTTTCAAATATGTATATATAGCCATCGGGTTTCCCTTCTTCTTGAAGTGCTTAACCATTTCTTTGTAAATGTGGTCCTTGCGTATTGTGCTGGCTATAATAACAATACGGGTCTTTTTGTCAGTCGTTCGTTTCAGGATTTCGAACAGTGCGGTCGTCTTGCCACTGTTCTTGCGAGCGAGAAGAAAAATATTGGCATACGGTTCGTCAAATAACTTATATCCTTTTGCTAACTTGTCGCCATCTCCGTTTTGGTTTCTAACTGGTCTAACTCGTATATATCATTAATTTTTTCCATCGCCATATATTTTAATTAGCCGAGAAATTCTAAACAAATAACAATTCTTCCAGCTAGTTGGTCGGTCTCAATATTACCGCTATCTGTTTTAAGCACTTTAAAAGTGTATTGCCCGTCGGCCCAATTAATAATTCCCAAGTTGTAGCTAAGATTTGAAATGTTTGCCGTGGTGCTGTCTGCGAATGTGCCGATAATCCCGATGCGGTCCATATAAATGATTTTTGTTTTCGTCTCCGTCACATCATTGAAAAAGTGGATAAACTTAACATTCATCCTTGTTGGTGTAAAGTTCATTTGAATGTTTTTGTCAAATGTCTTGCTACCATTAACACCGCCTGGAAAATCATTACTTAGAAAAATAATCTTTTGGTATTTATAGTCTGCCATCGTACGTTTTGCAAACGTAGCTTTGCAATGATGCCCTCTATATTTACATTTATAAACTTTTTTATTAATTAATATTTCTGCTCGGACCGCCTGTGATTTCTATTCACGGGTCAGTGTTAAAAAAAATGAAAGTTGTGTGTGGTGTATTCAAAAAGGAATAGAAACCAAATTTAAATGTGTGTATAAGCCTATGAGCGATTGGTGTGTGGGATGGGATGAGGCTTTACCTTTGATGTGTTCAAATGATGCTTGTTGGTATAAAACTCAACTATATGAATGCTCACTTCTTTGAACTAGAAGGCAAAGGAAGGCAGATGCCAATCAATAGTGTTAAAATACCCACATAAGTGTTGGCCACCTCGCACGGAATGTTCTAAATAACCCTATACCAGTTATCATTATCGCCATGTTCTAAATAACCTATTTCAGATAACCTCACGATACAAAGGGTTATAATGGCGATAATGATACCCATTTGAAACAGATACTTAATAAGTCTGCTGTCAGTTGGTCTGTTTTTTATACAACAACAATTCCAGTTATCTTCTAATTCGTGATCTACTTTTTTTTCTTCATTCTTCAGCGAAATATCCAAAACACGATTTTTCAACTCTGGTGTTAGTTCGCCATCTGCCATATCAATGAGTGCAGGTGGAGGGTGTAATCTAGGGGGCATTGTTATTACGGATTTCTGCTAATTGGTTTTTTAAATCGGCTATATCATTAGTTAGATTATTATTTTGCTTTTCTAAATAAATCACCTTTTCTGATAATTGTTGAACCGCTTTAATTAACGGGGCGATAAACTCTGAATAACCTATACCATAACCGACATCACCACTATCAACACATTTAACATCTTCTGGATTAACACTCACACCTTTCAATTCGCATTCTTTTCTTTGCTTTGGACACGGAACCATAATTGTTTCTTTTATAAAACAGCCAAAATCTAGCATATCCATTTCTGTTAGTATTTCTTCTAATTTCTGTGCTATTAAGCCAGTCCTACATTTCTTGTTGTCATCAATCATAAGATAACAGACTGGATTTAACTTATTAATAAAATCTAAGCCTAAGCATTCCTTTATATCTTCTTTTTTTCTCCTGTCTGAATATTGAATTGGATTAGACAATACCCATAATTGTCCATCACTTGCTTTCAAAGACATTAAAGCAGTATTTGCACTATTCTCTCATATGAACCCACTCGTTGAAGAATCATTCACTCTAAATCTATTAGCATAAGAAGTTAATCCTCCGCCTACTCCTCCTGCTGGTGCTGTTCCTCCACTTAATGATTTATTTGTCCCAGACTGAGACATATAAATCCCCCACGCTGAATCAGCAGTATCCCAAATAAATATTCCTCTCGCATTCGTCCCGTCTGTTTGTCCTTGAATTCCTATTTTCGCTCCATTATTAGTTGTGGTTGTTAGCACCCCAGAGTATGTAATTCCCGCATTCGCCGTTATTAATCCACTCGCCGTTATTGCCTTTGTTGTTAATAAGCCTGCCGTATCAAGTTCAAGAGCCACAGACCAAGGAACAGCAGCCCCAACACTTTTCCCACTATCATACAAAAATCTAAGTTTGTTGGAAAATTTATTAATTAAAAAGTTTGAACTCGCATAACTTGATTTCCATCCCGCAGCATCAACATAAGCATCAAAAGCCATATTTATGCTATTATGACCTAAATTAGTTAGCGAAAAAGTAGGATAAATATCTTCCGTTGTAATAGCCTGCATATGTGCTCCAGTAGTATTATTGTTAAAAGTTCCATACAACTCTAATCCACCAGTTGCTCCAACTCCTTTTGTTGTGTTTCCTATGATTATTGGTTTGCCTGTTGCTGTTGTTATTTTATCGCTCGTTGACAACGTGGTTGTAGTCATACCAGCAGTTGCCGTTAATGTAGTTCCCGTTATTGTTCCACCATTTGTTATGTTGTTTGAGTTCATATCCAAAGCACCATAAAACCGCATACCGCCAGCATTGTTAAAACGGACAATGTCAGACGAAGCAGATTTATTATCTAAAAGTTTTGAAATATAAAGTCCCGCCCCTTTTGCATCAAATGCTACATTCGTGAATACATAACCTCTTTGGTTCGCGGTTCCGCTTGTAGCAGTATTTAGAGTAAATAAGAAATATTGATAATCACCTGATGTCTGTGAAAAGAATATATCTCCTCCATTTTGGTTTAATATCCTCGCCCCATTATATGTAATATTTCCGCCATTAATGATAGTTTGATTATTAAAATCGGCGTTGTTCGTTAAAGTTAGATATTTTATCGTAGTGCTCGTCCCGTTGAATGTTTTACTTCCTGTTACGGTTTGGTCTCCTGTTAGTTTCACACAATTGTCATCCAGATATTGTCTATTTACCGCTTCATTCGCATTTTGTGGTGCTCCCAGATTAACAATCTGACTACTATTACAATCTAATCCAGTAGCATTAAACCACGAAAAATCGTCCCATCAATAATAAACTTATTTTTTTCGCAGAAATTTCAAAGTTGTAATATGTTGCAGTTTTCATATCCAAACTAGCAATTGACCCAATATTACTGGTAGAATTGAAAACGATGAATGTGCCTTTTGTTGTTGAATTGATTGAATTTCCAGTAATTTCAACACCACTTCTATATGTCTTAATTCCTGCTATTGTTTGGTTTCCTGTTAGTTTCACATTTTGCTAGTCTTTTGTATCAACATAACTTTTATTTGCTCCATCTGTTGAAGCGGAAGGGTAGGCTAAGTTTGTTATTTTGTTGTTATTGAAATTGAGTGTAGTGCCAGTTGCGGTTATAATTAAAGTATTACCCGAATATAACTCTACATACGAACCCGTTATTTGTATCGGATACCAAGTCGCTTTTGCTGTTTTTTGTGCTGCAATCATTCCTATTTTTGTATCAAAGGCTATGCCAATACCATCAAAAGAAGCAGGATTTGATGAACCACTTACTTCTAAAACTGATGTAAATTTTTTGTTTCCTGCTATGGTTTGGTCTCCTGTTAGTTTAACGACCGAAGTGTCAAGGGCAGAAACATCCACACCATCAACAAGATTAACATTTGTTATGCTTTGGCTTTTCATACCAATCCCCGCACTCGCAATTATTATACTGCTAAATGTCTTAATACCCGCTATGGTTTGGTCTCCTGTTAGTTTAACCACCGAACCATCAACTGCGAGATTAGCGAGATTAATTCCATTATACGTAGAAGCCCCTGAAATAGCAAACCCTCCCATATTTAGTCCTCCCGTCATACTAGCAGTGCCGTCTAATCTAAGAAAGGGTGAAGTGGTGTTTCTCCATTGTCCCGTGCTATACATAAGCAGTTGGTTATCTGCGGGGAAGCCTGATATTGTCACATCGCTGTGGCTATCTATACTTCCACTCGCTGACACATTATTATTATCTTGATGCTCAAATATCCATTCATCAACATCTTTGGTATTTAGTAAATTAACTCCTGTTATATTCTTCCTTCCCATACTAATATTGCCGAATTCATCCACATTTATCGGAAATGTTTTATTTACCCAGTTTATTGAGTTATATGTTAGATAACTATTAGTGGCTATTGGTGCGGTTATGACTAGATCAGAGATTGTGTCAATTGAACCGAGGGCGGTATTTTTCCATTTGCCTTCTACATCGTTGTAAGTTAAGTATTGTCCGCTTGCTTGTGCGAATATGTTTGTATCTATCAAATTGTATAAACTGGTTTGGTGCGGATTGGAAGTATTCGAGCGGTGTTGAGTTGAGGCTTTAACCTCGTCGTTGTCCCTAACTCGTTGCTCTGTATAGTATAAACGGCTTCCTTCTTTAATGTCCGCTGTGCTTTTGGTAGCCAGTCTCGCATCAAATCGTCCGTCAGTATAGTAAAGATTTACAGGGTCAGCATCTTCTGGCACCCTATCAGTGTTTAAGCCTGTAATATTAGTGTTCGTTAAATCAAGGTTAAGTATGTCGAGCGAGTCGCAGGTTAAGTCATTCAAACCCAACAGACTTTTGAATTGACTCATTGTATATATGTTGGATAATAATTAATCGGAATAAAAATTATTTTTGGTTAGATATACAACCGAAACAAACGATGCCAAGAGGTAATAGAGAGATTGCCATAAAGAACCTTGAAAAAGCGAGTGTAATGAAGAAACAGTATGCGAGGCAGAGAAAGATTGAAAGGGCTAAGGAATTACTCGCGGAGGAAGAGGCGAAAAATGTAAAAGAAATGACAGACGACGAAAAGATGGACCACATTACTAAGAAGCAGTTGGCTAAGGATATGATTGATGGGCGGGATGGCGAACCGATTGATGAAAGCAGTGAAAGCGAAGAAGAGGTTGAACACGACTTCGTTGACATCATTGCGGATAAAATATCAAAGATGAAACTTAAGACTAAACAGAAGAAGGCGAAGAAAGTGGTAAAAAAGAAAGTGGAATAAGAGAGTGAGGATAGCGAGTCTGAGGAAGAAGAAGAAGAGCCCAAGCCTAAGAAAGGAGGGAAGAAGACTAGCAGTGTTAGTGTCAATGTTTATAACCAACAACCCGAGAAACCAAAAAAAGAAAATAAGGATGTTTCAAAAATATTTTTAAAGTTCTAATATAGATGTCAAATATAAAAAATTTACCATTAGATGTTCGTTTACACATTATGGACTATCTATATAATTATCGTGATTACGACTTCAATAGTTGCTATGTGTGTGGATTAAGCTTGTGTTTAGCCAACAGACAGATTACAGCCATTGATGATACATTCGACCGTTTTTATACTTACGAGTTTTGTTCTAATTATTGTTTTGAACTAGAAAAAAAAGAAAGATTAATATATAAGGATAAAGCATTAGGTGTCATTAAGTATTAGATGGACCACAAACATAGCAATCCGCAAAATAGAGGTGCGGAGGATGCTGACGAAATAAAGGAACAACAAGCACTTGAAATTCATTACCAAAAAAGATTGCGTACCGATAAATGGAATACGATATGGGCGGACAAACCACTTAAACAAGTATTTGTAGATTTGGCGGATATGTCAAAACTTAAAGACAAGAAAGGAAATAAAAGCTATGCTTGGATGTTGTTTTGGATTGATACTCACAGTAGATTTTTAATAATTAAACCACTTAAAAACACGGCTAAGGAACTTTATTTAGCTTTGAAATCAATACCTTACACACCCGAATCAATTACAACTGATAGCGGAAGTGAATATAAAGGAGCGGTTAAAGATTATTTCAGAGAATAATATCGAGCATCTGACGGTTGAAGTTGGCGACCATCGTGCTCTTGCGATAGTGGACCGTGTAATAAGGACTTTTAGACGGTGGCTTGACATTCTATTTGAAACTAATGGCAATTTTGATTGGCTTTCTTGGATTGATGATATGGTGGATGCTTATAATATGCGACATCATAGAACAATTCAAGCTAGACCGATTGATGTATTTAAGGGGGTAAATGAAAATAAACAACGAATTCAGCGGGATGGGTTAGTAGACGAATTTGAAAAAGGTGATAGGGTGCGAAAGGAATTAAAAAGGAATTTATTTTCAAAAGGGGGTCGACAATACAGTAAGCAGATTTACACAGTAGTGGGTCGTTCTGGTTTCAAATTAATATTAAATTCAGATGAGCTAGTCAGTCCAAGGGAATTATTGAAGACTAAGTTCGACAAACCTGCTGACGAAGGAAAATAAATTAACGAGCAAGTTAAAGAAATAACAAAAGAAAAGAAAACAAAGGAATTATTAAACAGTGAAGACATACAGCCAGAAAATGTCAGGACTAGTCGGAGAGAAAGAAAAGCAAGAGTAATATTAGATTTGTAAGTTGATTATTTAATTATCGTTCATTGGAATAATCCACTTGATAAAAGCACTCCTATCCTGTAATTTTCGATGAATTGCGGTGAGAGAGTTAAATATTATCAACTCATCTGGATATTTGACAGCCACGAGAAACATCTGCTTATTTTTTTTGCTTTTTGATGGTGGCGTCCACATCAGCCTCGGCGAAAAAAAACTCATTCTCCTTCAATTCTTCACGACGAATGTAAGAAGCGATAGTTAATGCTTTCGTAAATTGAAAAATTTCTTTGTCAGAATTAATGAATTCTTTTTTAACCATAACATATCTCGCATATTTTGGAATTTGGGGTGGAATGTCTGCTAAAGATGTCCAAGGGGCGGGTGGGGGGACAGGCTAGCCAGGGGCGGGCTGGTCAGGGTCGGGCTGGTCAGGGGCGGGCTTGACTGGGGCGGTAGTGGTTGGAAGCTCTTCCAGCTGAGCTAGTCGAAAACTATCTGTAATCTCAGCCATAAGCCCTGTATTTTCCAAATGCTTGAAAAGCTTCGCCTCACTACTCGGGCTTCGCCTCATCCCCACTTCTCGGCTTGGGCGATTTTGAGGGAATGAGACTGACACTAGCCAAAGTTTTGGTTTAGGTTGTCAGTTTTTTAGCAATTTCCTTTTTTTATTTAGGGGCCTAAGGAACTGTGTTTTTAAACAATAACTTCAATATTACTTAAAAAGCCCTACTAACTTTTTGTTGTGGGGTAGGTTCGTTTTTCTTCGCAATGGAGGTGGGTGGTGTATGCTACTACTAACAGGTAATTCCTTTTTTGCTTATCTCCTTCTGTCGATATATGTCCTTTTTTGATTTCCTCTTGATTTCTTAATTATTTCTTATGATGGTGATTTTTGGTCTGAAAGACCCTTTTCGGGCTGGTATTTTTCTTGAAAATACCTGCGCGAAAAGGGTAATTATCTTCTCGTATACATACATACATACATACCTACTGCCGACCTACCTATAGCTATTTGTCTGTCGACCTACCTACCTACCTACCTACCTACCTACCTACCAGTACTCCTACCAACCTATCTACCTACCAGTTCGTCTGCAATTGCAAAGTGTGAGTCAGTGAGTGAGTGAGTGAGTGAGCGAGTGAGGGAGCGAGCGAGCGAGTGAGTGAGTGAGTGAGTGAGCATGTCTGTCTGTCTGTCTGTCTGCCTGCCTGTCTGTATGCATGTATGCATGTATGTATGTATATTGTATGTATGTATGTATGTATGTGTGTATGTATGTATGTACATATGTATGTATCTTTGTATGTATGTATGTATGTATGTATGTATGTATGTATGTAAGAAGGTCTGTCTGTCTGTCTGTCTGACTGTCTGACTGTCTGTGTGTCTGTGTGTCTGACTGTCTGTCTGTCTGTCTGACTGTCAGGCTGTCTGTCTGTCTAGCTGCATAAATGCATGCATGTATGTGTGTATGTGTGTATGTATGTATGTATGTATGTATGCATGTATGTATGTATGTATGTATGTATATATATATATGTATGTGCGTATGTATGTATGTATGTATATATATGCATGTATGTATGCATGTATGTATGTATGTATGTATGTATGGCCCTGTCTGTCTGTCTGTCAGTCTTCCTGTCTGTATGTATTCAGACGTATGCATGCATGTATGTATGTATGTATGTATGTATGTTTGTATATGTATGTATGTATGTATATGTATGTATGTATGTATGTATGTATGTATGGCCCTGTCTGTCTGTCTGTCTGTCTGCCTATCTGTATGTATGTAGACGTATGCATGTCTGTATGTATGTATATGTATGTATGTATATGTATGTATGTATGTATGTATGTATGTATATGTATGTATGTATATGTATGTATGTATGTATGTATGGATGGATGTATGTATGTAATGTATGTAATGTATGTATGTATGGTATGCTATGCTATGCTATGCTAGTATGCTATGTTATGCTGTGCTATGCTGTTCTATGCTATGTATGTATGTATGTATGTATGTATGTACGTACGTACGTATGTATGTATGTATGTTTGTATGTATGTATGTTTGTATGTATGTATATATGTATGCATGCATGTATTTTTTTTTATTTTTTTTAAATTAAAAAAAAAATTTTAGAAATAGTTACTGATTAATGTATTGAAAACACTTACTTCTATGTTCGGCGACGGTTAGCCAGGATACATCAAGTGATAAATAATTTAATTAAGCAGGTTTACACTACCAAGAAAGTTTTATTTACGATTTGGGGGAAGAAAGCTACGAAAACTTGCAGAATTGAGGGGAGCACGAGTTGCACGAATGAACTCTGTCTGAGTAGTTGTTGTGTCTGACGGACTTGTTGTGTGTGATTTTGAGGCTGATTGTGCACGAAAGGGGGAGAGTGCAGAAATCAGGGTAAGGGGGCCCCATGGCTAAAAAGGAGAAGGTGGACAAGTTGGGTTGAGATCTCCCTGGGGTGGATTGAGGTATCTGATTTTGGAACAGAGCTGCTGGGAAAGAATTGTTTACAGGGTAATCATCACCAGCAACAGTAGAAGCAGCAGCAGTGGCAGCAGTAGCAGTAGTACCAGTAGCAGCAGAAGTAGCAGCAGCAGCAGTAGTAGTAGTAGTATTAGTACTAGTAGTATGAGTACTTTGCTGCGACCCTTTCGCACTCCTTGAAGTTTTTCTTTTTTTGTTTGCGGGTGCGGGTGGCTCTGCTGGTGTGTCTTGCATGTCAAATTCACTACCTGCTAACACATCTTGCTCACATTTTTCTTCTTCGCCTGGAGAGCTTTGTTTTCGTTTCGTAGTTGTTTGTCTTTGGTTAGAATGACTTTTCTGGGATGCTGGGGGTTTGTTCCGTTCCCCACCGGGACGAACCGTTTGCTAGATCCTCCTTTTCGAGGCACATTACAATCTCGCTCACTGGATTGATTGGATGACTCTGTAGCCGTTGAGTCTGAAAATTTTCTTTCCAACTCTTGGTCAAGCCAGTCATGAGCTTGTGCTGCCAAGGCAATTGCCGACTGCAACTCTTCTTGGTTTCGGGCACGACTAGCTTTGCCAGCTTGTTCCTTGATTCTTTCATCACAAAAAGCTTTGTAATGTGAACAGTTTAATTTCAAGCTGCTAGTGGAAGCACTTGAATTGCTAAAATCATATTGGCATGTCTCCCTATCTTGAGCTGCGTCAGAGTGATCAGCATCGAAGTCAGCATTGACATCTTCATACTCTTGCGCTAGGACATACTTGCTCCAAAGCGGGATAGATAACGGAATGATATCAAGCTTTCCACGTAACCAAGCATCAACACATTCACTTGCTTTGCGAAGAGAACTGAAAGCTGTTGTTATATGGTCTGGGTCCGCACCACATATACCTGGTCCATTAGTGGCTGCATCATCAAAAGATCGAGAGCTTTTCAGTGCTGCGAAGAGAACTGAGAGCTGTTTTTATATGGTCTGGGTCCGCACCACATATACCTGGTCCATTAGTGGCTGCATCATCAAAAGATCGAGAGCTTTTCAGTGCTGATATTGCATGGGTGGGATCGGAATAACCCAAAAACCACCTGAAATGAATATCAGCGAACACGTCTAGCTTCCCGCTTTTGATGGCAAAGCAGTGACGGCAACAAACACCAAACTGCTGGTAGTAAAAACAGCTGCACACAAGGAACAGATGGTCAGATGGATGTTGGCATAACAGAACAATTCTTACACGACAAAAAGTCGGGACCGACTGAGTGTCTGCCTGTAGACTTGCGATATTCTGTTTGAATGTCTTGCAGTCTAGTAACTTTGTATACAAAAATTTGAGAATCATCTCTGAATGTTTGAGAAAGAAACTCAACTAAGTACTTTTTCCACTGAGATTTTTGGGTCGACAAAAGTTTCAGAGGGTAAGGGTAGATCAGTCTGTCTATTTCTTTTAAATTCCTCTTCAGGATTGGTGTCTGCGTGTTCTGAATTAGTACGAACTGAATATGCTAACTTGTGAGCAGTGCGATCTTGGTCTGCTTTTCGCCGTTTGTGTGTCTCACGATCTTTTTCTAGAGCAGTGGTCATCTGTGAGCTTGCGTTCAGATTCCATCCAGAGCTTTTGCATCTTTTTATGAGAGAATGTTCTCCTTCTGTTCCACTTGTCGTTCCATCTCCTAAAGTCATAAGAGTAGAAGCCGAGAAATAAGCCCATGTGTCGAACTTAGCTTCCAGAGAAGTGAGATAGTTATCAAGCGCTTCATATCTGTGAATTGTTTTCCTTGCATAGATCCGAACACACTTCATAGTTGTTTCAGCTTCCAATTGATGAATGTCCAATCGTATGCAATGTCTCAAGTATGTTGTCATAAACAGAGGGCTCAACAGCAGCTCCTAATAACTCTGTTTTTTTCCAATTGTTTGTTGAGCAGATGGAATTGGCAACCGCGACGCTTACTGTGTTTGCTGAATTTACCCCTTGCTTTAGCATAGTCAAACCCAGCATGCATTTGTGTGTCGCCATCTGTCAGAGATATCTGATATGCCTTCAGTGTTTCTGGATGCAAAATAGATGGGAGTAATCGATCATATAGCTTGCAAAAAGTGTATTCCCTTTGATCGTACAGAAAACTTCTGAAAGTGACAATATTTTTACCATTGCCATCTTTGCTTGTTCCATTCACCATATACCTTCGCAACCTATTTGTATTTGCGACCGTGTCCACACGCAAAACTTCTGAATATTTTAGAAAGCGGTCTGACTCAAAAGTCCACATTGCATTGAGAAACAACCTTGGTACAGTGGGCAGATTTGTTGCGTCAACCACATCAAATATTCAGTTGAATAGATTTTTTAGTAGAGAGTCTAGTACGTTGACGGGGATCCTCACACAAACATTTGTTGCAGCTGGAGGATCCCCGTCAACGTACTAGACTCTCGTGTGTATGTATGCATGAATGAATGTATGCATGTATGTGTCTCTATGTATTTGTTCTCCTCTATCTATCTATCTATCCATCTATCTATCTATCTATCTATCTATCTATCTATCTATCTATCTATCTATCTATCCATCCATCCATCCATCTGTCTATCTACCTACCTATCTACCTATCTATCTATTTACAGGTGATATGAGAAACGTCGAGCTATCTGACTCCAGGTCTGTATGTATATGTATGTATGTATGTATGTATGCATGTATGTATGTATGACCTCTCGGGTAATTCATACAACTTTGCTTTTGAATTTCTCCTGTTCGCGTAAAGAAGGCACAGCTTTGTGGCTGGAATGTTTTCCTCAAACTCTTTTCTCTCTCTTTCTCTAGCATGCGCTTGAAGATTTAGCTGGAGGACATGAGCAGCGAGTCGAGAATCAGGACAGGAACCTTCGTAGTTGCCGTTAACCCATGCTTGAAAATTTTTTTCAACCTGTTTAGTAGGTGCGTCTTCTGATTTAAGTTCTAACAGAATCTCCTGCTTTTCATCAGTAGATTCAGTTAGAAGTAAATCACAAGATGCAGCGTACATATAACCACCTAAAATTCCAAGCATAGGTTTTTCACAACCTATCACGTAAAGAGGCTTAGGTCTAGTTTGCAATGTTTTGAGAAAAGCGAGCATATTTCGCCAAGCACTATCATCCTTCATCTCTTCGTGTTCCTCCAAAATACATTTGACAGCTGCTTCATGTCGCAGCTTGCTTTTCCGAAGAGCATTCAATCGATCCAAATATGGTTGGGCTGTTATTTTGTGTTTTGCAGATGCAGGCGTAGCAAGGTCACAGAGGAGAGTTGATGTAATTGTTAGCTTTCCATCTCTTGTAAAATCCAAAAATCTTTTGTCAAGATTGTATGTGGAACGCTAATCACCTATTCAAAGACACACACATAGGAAATATGTATGTTTTCACACACAGATGCATACCTTGTGTTTGAAGAAAAGTAAATATGGTCAGATTCGTTCAATTCCACACTAATCGTAGATGAAGTCTGTCCGTATGTTGAGGTCCGTTTGAGAGGAATTGAAGAAGAAGAAGAAGAAGAAGGAGGAGGAGGAGGAGGAGAAGGAGGAGGAGGAGGAGAAGGAGGAGGAGGAGGAGAAGAAGAAGAAGAAGAAAAAGAAGAAGAAGAAGAAGAAGAAGAAGAAGAAGAAGAACGGAATTGAGCTCTGACAGAATCAGAAGTGACAAAAAGTCCTTGATGGTTCCGGAAAATATTAGAACGATTCATCATCACGAAAACTCTGTCTGCGTTAACTGGATAGAGTCCTTGCCCTTGCACTTGGTCTAGCTTGAATTCTGCATATGCACAGTGCAGTAAACTGTATGCTATAAAACAATTACTACATTACAAGCACATTCATACGAAATGTATGTATGGATGTATATACGTTACGTGTGTATCTATCTATCTATCTATCTATCTATCTATCTATCTATCTATCTATTTTATCTATCTATTTTATCTATCTATTTTATCTATCTATTTATCTATCTATTTATCTATCTATTTATCTATCTATTTATCTATCTATCTATCTATCTATCTATCTATCTATCTACCTACCTACCTACCTATCTATCTATCTATCTATCTATCTATCTATCTATCTATCTATCTATCTATCTATTTATCTATCTATCTATCTATATATGTTATTCCTTGAGCAAGCTCACGTTTGCTGATCCAGTCGAAATCTTTCAGAGGAGCACCCAGGTCAGCAGCAAAAACAAAAGTTGGGTCTAGAAGAGCCAACGTTCTTAAGGCTTTCATGAGTCTGGCAGAGACAGAATCAGTTTTGTTCATTGTCACCTAGGTAGGAAGGTAGGTAGGTAGATAGGTAGGTAGGTAGATAGGCTGCAAAGCGCTATCTGGTGCTCGCATGGTAGATTTGGTGTACGTACCTGAAAGAGAGAGAGAGAGAGAGAGAGAGAGAGAGAGAGAGAGAACCAGTGAGTGAGATAGAGAGAGAGATAGAGAGAGATAGAGAGACATAGAGAGAGAGAGAGAAAGATATATATATATATAGAAAAAGAGAGAGAGAGAAAGGGAGAGAGAGAGAGGATATATATATATATATATATCATTTATGTATGCAAGACTTGTCCAACCGCAAAGTATTAAACAAGCCTTAAAAATACGAAAAGCCAACATTTGACATATAGAAAACATACATAGAAAACAAAAAAATGTCAAATGTTTAACATAAAGTTATCAAACTAAGCACATTAAGAGAGATTACGACGAAAAGACACATAAACCATATTTTTATGAATAAAAATATATATAAACTGCGTGTATATGGTTTATGTGTCTTTTCGTCGTAATCTCTCTTAATGTGCTTAGTTTGATAAATTCATGTTAAACATTTGACACTTTTTTGTTTTCTATGTATGTTTTCTATATGTCAAATGTTGGTTTTTCGTATTTTTAAGGCTTGTTTAATACTTTGCGGTTGGACAAGTATTGCATACATAAATGATCAGCAGTGAGGACAACACAATAAAACGACACAATGAGAAAACCCTTTCATTTAATTAAAAAGGGTTTTAAAAAATCGGAGTAATCCAATTAATGGATTCTTCATTATCCCCCACTTTTTTCATCAAAGCAGAGAGGGAGGGAAAGACAAGGATTTCCTCCCCCTCCTCCCCAACCTTGAGTGAAACAAGAAAGTAAGTTTTCTTTCTTGGGTTTCTCATGGTTTTATCAAGGGGCACATAAGCGAAAAGATAATTCTCAGTTCGCTCACTCGCCCTGCGAGTATAATACTTGGTTTCGTTTTGGAAGGCGCTAAAACCATCCAACAAACCGAGGCCGACAAACCCAGCAGACACACGAATGAATTGTGCGTCTTGATTTTCGGCAGGGGCTTTTTTTCTCAACCGCCTCCCAAGTCTTCCAAAAAGCAGGAGCAACACCTACAACCACATTCATTATCGTAAAAAAAGAAACAATAGAGTTAGGATTTACCCGCAGGAGCAGGATTGAGGTTGATTCCGCCAACTCTGTCGGCTAATTGCGTCGGCTCTCCCATAGTCTATTACACACACAAAAAGCATGTGTAATAGAAATTTCTTTGAATGATGGTGGGGTTTAAACCCCTGGTTTTTAAAAAAAACCATTGTTGTTGCTTTGGAGTAATCCGAAACAACTGACACTAAGTCTTTTTTATTCCGAGTTGCTATCCGCACTCTCGGTTCTGAAGACTCTGTGCATGTTTCTATCATTTTTACGTTTAATATTACTATTAATGCTATTATTTACGTATTCATTAATACCATCACTGGAATATTTGTTGAAAGAAGCATTAAACGATAAATGCTCGTTCTCAATTCCAGCGATAATATTATTCATGACAATTGCGGAAAGTTGACCACGATTATCCTTTTTCCACCTATAAAAATGATCAATTTCTTTATTTATTTTCTTTTCCAATTTCTTTTTCTCAAGCGAATAAGTTTATCCTCCTCTACTTCATTATTGTCAATAGTCATTCGTTTTAACATCTCATTGATAGCATCAACCTTAATTATGTCTGTCTGTTTCTTTTCAACGAGACGAGCAATTTCTTTATCAGTCTTCATAATTCTTTCCTCAGCATTTATTTTGCTCTTCATGAGCCGTTCCTTACTAAGTTTTCGTATTTCTAAAGTTTCCAACCAATCATTTTTGGTTTTATTTTCTCTCGGAATTAGTTCCTCTGACATAGAAACTCTTTTGGTCGCCTCAGTGAAATTATGTAAAATTCCTTTTGGTTCTTTGGTCGCCAAAAGACCAAAAGACCAATCAACATATTCGCGGAAATAGAATTTCTAGAATTTGATGTGTGGATAATACTTCAAATACTTTTTTTCCTATATGACTGGTAGGTTGTGGGGATGTAAAACCAATGGGTATGAAGGTAGTCATTGAAATTTTATGTTGCGGGTTCAATTCCAAAGGATGTTTTACACTCCGCTACCCTAACCTTTTTATTTTTTTTCGTCTGTATCGTTTTTTTTGCTTATAAATCTAATATTACCTTCGCCATAACGATATTTTTTTGGATGAATATAAGAGCAGGGTGAGTGAAAATATCTTCTCCTATTGGTGGCCAACCCCATGGTCGGCCATGGCCAAGTCGGTTTTTCAAAGGTTGGACACTTTTTTGTTATTAAATTTCAATATTTATTATGGAATTCTTCTTCGTATTACACATTTTTTATATTGTCCAACCTGTCCAACCTTTTATTTAAAAAAAGTAATTTTTTTTCCTCTCCCCTTTTTATTATACCCCCTCTTAAATAATTTCTAAAAAAAAGGGTCGGACTCGGACAACCCTGGACACTATTAATACTAAGAAGAATTGTCGCACTTAGCCTGCTCAATACCACTCTCAAGTGTCCGAGTCGCCACAACGGCATTTTTGTATTTTTTGACGCGGGCGGATTTTCTATTAAAATAATATAATTATATATATAGGAGACATATTAATGCAGAGGACACCTCAATTCACCAAGCAAGAAATCGTTCAACGGAGAAGGGAAAGGGCGAAAGCATTTTTGAAGGCTCATCCTGATAAGAATAGGGAAAATGCGAAGGCATACTATTATAAGAACCAAGAGAGAATAAAATTATTGCGGAAGGAGAAATACGAAAAACACAAAGCGGAATTGCTTGAATTAAGGGCTTTTCGTAATAGTATGTTAAACAATAAATAATTTACTTTATATATAAAAATATATATACTATTATATAAAGCATGGACACCTCTCACCGCCGATCGTATTGGACGTATGAAGACTTACAACTTCATTTGGATTACGTGAATGGAAAGTACTTCTTAAATCTAGTTAATGCCGTTTCATTTATATCACCCGATGGAAAGTGGAACACGGCCGACTGGAAACTTGTAGATCGTATAGAAAAAGGGGCGGAACAATATTGTTGTTACTCACACGAGATTACAAAAAACTACATCATAAAAAATGTAAAAAACGGGAGCGAAATGGTGCTAGGCTCTGAATGTATCAAGCGGTTTGAAAACGACAAAATGAACGAAGACCTGTCATTGCTCATCCGCACCATTGACAATCCAAACATTAAATTCTATTGCTATTGTAAAAGCAATATGGCAATTCCAAAAAAGGTAGTGGAAAAGTATCCAAATAGGGACAAGTATTATCACAAAGCCTGCTTAATAAATAGATTGAAGTATTGCGAACATTGCGGACAATACAAAGGATTTATCCAATGCGGGTGCTTGAATAAGTAAGAAAAGAAACAAGTTGTTTTTTTTGTCATAACGATATATAAAAAATTATAATTTCCTGTTAAGGACAACATCATACATGGATATACGGATATATAGAATAATTAATTTATTTTTATAAAAAAGATCCGAGCGACTATAACATGACCGCGCCGACACTGACCAATGGACAATGGTATTGGAAACAAGAAGAAGCACTGAGAGATAAACCACTTGATGCGGTTCTTATCAAGTGGGGGAATAAACAATTCGCAACTGTTTCATCTCAAGAGGATTTCATTAAATTGATTGAAAAAACGCCCGATGACCAAAAGCAATACTATGAAGTATTAATGGAAAACAAACCCCAACGAATGTTTGCCGATATCGATGGTGATGAATTATCAATCTCGCGAGAAAAAATGTATGAGCGGTGGAACACGCTTATGGAAAATGTATTTGCTAATGTAGGCTTGAAGTATAATCCCAAAAAAGCAAAATACTTGGGCGCGAGCAAGAATGGGAAAATGTCGTGCCATTTTTCTTACGATAACGGCTTGGTATTTAAAAACTGCGAAACACAAAAAGAGTTTTGGAATTATGTGGAAGTAGTGATTGAAAAAGATTATCTCGACCTCTGCTTCACATCTGAACGAGCCAACAAGAATATTGAATTGCGAACCATAGTATTACTTGATATTTCCGTCTATAACAAAAACAGGGCTTTCCGCACTATCCACTCTCATAAAGAGGATAGCGACCGCGTTTTGCTTCCGTATTCATACACCCCAAAAACAAACACCTTAAAATTGCTACAAGATGTGGAAATAGACGATTATTTGATTATGCGCCCCGATGACAATCCATTTTACGATGTCAAAATTCCCGAATATACAACTTTGAAACGATATCAACATATTACATTTGACGAAATACGCGGAATTATATTCAGCAAAATACCAAATGTAGAAATTGTTGAAATAAAGCAGAGAATGTTTGTTTTAAAAACCATAGGGACGCGAGTATGTATTATAAACGGAGAAGAAAATAAAAGCGACAATTGCTATGTAGTATGGAGAAGAGACGGGCTGTATTTCTACTGCCACGATAGCAGTTGCGAGGGTAAAGGCATGAAAATTCACGAATTATCATCCCCTATCGTCCGCAATATCAACACGATTGATGACCTGCGCCGACTCGCCAGCGAATCTAATAGTTTAGAAAAATTCAAAGAATTGATAGACACTGCTTTGGCCTGGATGAATGAATCATACACTTTTGCTAATTTAGCCAAGCCCGCTATAATTGAAGAATATGTTGATTCAAAAGGCAAAAAGGTATTCCGCTATAAGACGGAATCAGCAATGGAATCATTCTTCAAAAACAAAAGAGTAAGGAACAATCTATCAAAGGAGGACTGGATAGCGCTAGGTAAAAACCCCGCCAAATTGAACGTTGTTGATTTGTATAAAATGTGACTACACACCCAAAAAGACGCGAAGTAAATGACGTAATCTTTGACCCCAAGGCATACTTTGATAACGACAAACAAGGGTTTTATAACTTGTTTAAGGGTTTTGAAATTCCAGCGGACACATTAGGAGACGTGAAATCATTCACGGCAGAAGAAGAAAAAAATGAAGCATTCTTTCAACATATCCTAAACAGATGGTGCGGGGAGGCAGGACATATACAAAAAGGTGCTTGATATGTTTGCGAGCATTTACCAAAAGCCGTGGCAAAAACTACACTTATCATTAGTTTTGACAAGCACTGAACGAGCAGGTAAGGGTATTATTCTTGAAATATTCAAAGATATAATAGGTGCCGATTATTACTTCCAGCCGTCCGACGTTAGAGAAATATTAGGCGATTTCAATGCGCAACTCGCAAAAGCAATCGTAGTATTTATGGACGAAATGGTTTGGGGTGGTGATAAAGAACGAGCGGGAACAATTAAGAAACTCGTATCAGAAAACACGCTCACTCTTAAGCAAAAATATTTACCAAATCTAACATTAGAAAATATGTTATTCTTAGTCCTTGCTTCAAACGAAGAATGGGTAGTGCCAGCGGGCACCACAGAGCAACGATGGATTGTCCTTGAAGTTTCTGATGAACTGGCACTCATGAAAACAGACGAAAAGAGAAAAGTGATTGCAGATATTAGATCTATTGACAGGCAACGACTGGCAAAGTTTCTTCTTGAAAGAGACCTCAGCGAGTTTAACGATCGCGAAACAATCATCGCAAAGGGACTACGAGAACAAAAGTGAAATCCCTTTCAAAGTTGAGAAAGTGGTGGTTAGATTGCTTGAACTTGGGGTATATTACAAACCAATTTCCAGGAATTCGTTTTGGTGAAGAAGTTTCAAAAGAAGAATTGTATGATGTGTATAAAGCAAATGCGAATGACCCGCACACTTCACGGGTTAGTTTCTGGACTAGTCTTAGAAAACTGATGCCAAATATGGTAGAAAAAAAGAAAACGATGGAAGCAGGCGCGCGAGTTAGATACGTGGATTTACCAACATTAGAAGAATGTAAAAATCAATGGAAGGTTATTTATGGTATAATGAATGGGCTTTTGACGATGATGACGATGACGATAATGAATAAACAATATAAAAAACGGATTTTTTTTTGTTATGCTTATATATAACATGGCAACCAAAAAGATTATCTAAGTCAAATAGAAAAATAGACTCATTTAAGTAGCGACATAAAATTGCCAACAAGCAAATTGCTCAAAACTGAAATTATCGCATTTTACGAAAAATACCGACCCGAACAAGCCCCGCAGGGTGATAATGTTGAAGTTGTATTACCCTCTGTTGATACATTGAAGAAGGTTGTTTTTGATGACGAACCAGAAACAATAGAAGTATATACGCCCTTTAAAGAAAGTGATTTGAAGGAAACTGGTATCACCGAAATCAAAACGAATGTAGGAGAAGAACTGGCCAAAAAAGAAATGCCTGTTTTAGAAGCATCCACACCAACGAAGGAAAAGAAAACACCAATTAAAGCAAAGCGGAATCCGCCCGAGAACGGGTATAGTTGCTATAAAATAATAACGGCACATTTGAAAGTATCAAAAGACCCGTTTAATTTCTTGTATATGAAAGTGGAAGCCCGCACCATAATGCAGGAGGATATGAAGAAATGGCACGAGAGTAGATATGCTCACATACCACCAGAGCAACGCCCTATTCTTAAATATGGTAAGTTAGATTATAAGACATTTTTCCGCGATGTTTTATCTCAACACGAGGGCAAACTCACGACACTAAAAGATATGTATGACAGGTTTCATGTGTAAGCGGCGGTTAGTGCTATATCCTTCATAACATCAATTTTGAAAAATGATGGGTTGAATGAAATAGGCTTGTCAGCATTTCTTGATTTATAATAAATATTTAATGAAATGTCCGCGCCTTCTGCGCAGGTTACATAAATTCTGTTAGTTAGCTAAGTTTCAATACGACCCGTTTTTTAACAGTTTGTCCGCTTATATCATTGCTGGGGGTTGTAATCTCCCACGCCAAAAGAACTTGTGTTGTTGTTGTTTTTTGAATAATCCATTCACAACTAAACTCCTCGTTGCTAAAAGCAGGAAAATAATCAGTTATTTCAGTTTCAAGACTATAAGCATATTTACCATCATCAAAATAAAATTGAAATTGAAAAGACCCATCGTCCACTGGATTTGCCGCCATTGTTAAACAGCCCGAAAAAGAGACAATTATATACTGACCAACTGCTAAATTGGATATCGTTTTGCTACCAACTCCCGATGTGTCAAGAGTTGTAAATGATGTGCCAGTCATTGCGGATCTAAGTGCCGTAGAATTATACACATTTTGAATAACTCTTGTTAATGTCGGGTAGCAACGACTGCAATAGTTTTCGTATCAATTGACTGCTGTTCTTGTAATCGTCCAAATATATTCATTTTTTTAAGACTAAATATATATTCTACAATATAAAATAATTCTATTAAATTATGAACCATTTGGGCAATCCATGGACATATCATTTTTACGGCTCTGTCATAGTGGATGAGAATTTAGAAATTGATGGAGTATTATATGGCGGCCATATTGAAGCAAACTCAATACAAGCAAGGACTGACGACATAACAATATCATCGCGAAATAATAACTCATCTTTGTTGATATCTGATACTGGTCATGTCTCAATTAATAACGAATACGACCTACCAATAGCGGACGGCAAAGCAAATCAAGTATTAAAACGGATGGGTTGGGCAATACTTCATTTGCTACATTAACATCAAGTTTTATAAGCGACTTTGAACTTGATAAAGTAACGGATGTAGTCATAACTGCACCTATAGCAGTGAATAGTTATCTCACGTATAATTCAATAAACTGGGTAAATAAAACATTTCCGATAAATGCTGATGAATTCGGTAATATTAGTATGGGAAGGAAGAATATAACAGGAGTTAATTTACTAAATACCAAAGATGTTGATGAATGGATATTTGAGCGTAATGATAATAATGATAAAGTGTCAGCGGCTGGAAGTATAGACTCACATATTGATGTGACAATATCAGTCTTCCCAGCAGATAACCAACTGCTTATGTATAGCACGGGACAATGGAGAAACACTACACCGCCCTTTCTAAGATTAGACGGCGCAGCCAGTATGACGGGAGGACTAAATATGGGCGGTTTTGCTATTTCAGGGGCTTCTACATATAATATATATAATGATATTAATCTCACTACTCTCGCGGTTGATACTTCCGGTTAAACTAACAGGAGACCAAACCATAGCGGGTATTAAGACATTTAGCAGTATAATAAATGCGAGTGCGGGGATTGATATGAAAAGCCAAAGCATAACAAACGTAAATCTTGTTTATGGTGTGGATGTTTCTGTTCTTGATATTTCGGTGGTTAAACTAACAGGAGACCAAACCATAGCAGGAAATAAAAAATTTGCATCAACTTTAAAAGTAAGTGGTTCATCCAATCCTACTACTTTTGATGGTATTGGCATAGCCTTTGATACAAAAATAGGAATGATTACAGCACAAAAAACAGCAACAGCGACTTGGTATCCGATACAAATAACTGGTTCGTATGTAGAGTTATATTCAGGTAATACTTTAATTATAACCGCAACTGGAACAACATTAATTTTGAATAACAACAAAATAACAAACTTAGCAGACCCTTCCGCTTCAACAGATGGAGCAAATAAAAGTTATGTTGATACAAAAGACGGGCAAAATGTGAAACTAACAGGAAACCAAACCATAGCAGGAATTAGGACATATAGCAGTGGTGTTGAAATTACTGGAAATTCAATCAATTCAACAACATAAGGCACATTTATCGTTTTCAATTCTACAAGTAATATCGGTTCTATTGCTAGTTTGGATATGAAAACAAATACGTATTATAATTTTCAAATTTCTACGAAAAAAATAAGTTTTATTATTGATGGAACGATTGTTTCGTGGTTTAATGCTACTGGCTTAGATTGTAATAGCAGTCGGATTGTTAATCTAGGAGCACCGCAAAATGCAAATGAAGCGGTAAATAGGCAATATCTGGATGATAATTGTGTGAAACTAACAGAAGACCAAACCATAACAGGAAGTAAAACATTCAATGGGGCGAGCACTGTGATAAAATATCTAATTCTAACACAAACGGCCGATTTTAATAATCAAGAAATCATTAATGGTGGAAATATTACATATAATGGGGCACGGATATTAAACCAAAATGGAGGAGATATATTCTTTTCGCAGACATCAGGTGATTATCTTATTTACTCTAAATACTGCTACAAGTGGAACCGCGAACCAAAGAGGTTATGTATTCACAAACGTGGCATTTGATGTAAAAGGGGCAGGTCTTTATATTTCAAAACTTTTGGATAATAAAAGTGCTTCATCTGACATTGTCCGTTTTAACAATGCTGGGGGTATGCGATTTTATGCGGACTTAGATATGAATTCAAACAACATAACAAGTGCTGGAACAATTACTTCAACCGCAGGAATAACTACGACAACATTAACAACGAGCGATAACATAATAGTCGGAGCAGGCAAAAAATATTTGTAAATAGGAGTGCGTTGGCAAACAATAAACTAGTTTTATATGACAATGGAACAGGTTCAACAACAGCATTTTATGGATTTGGTATTGCTAACTATACGTTAATGTATAATGTTGATGGTGCGGCGGCGAGCCACATATTTTATCATACTACCTCAACTGAATTATTGAGAATAAACGATACAGCAATTACTGCTTCAAAGGCAATAGCAAATGCGGGAATATCAACAACCACATTAACAACGAGCAACAAAATAACAACAGCACTAGGCAAACCGATAATCATAGGCAGAACAACGAAAGGAGTAGGAACAACTGGTGGCTTAGAATTATATGGAACAGAAGGAAATGCGAATGGCCCACACATTCAAGCATTCGTTCATACATCAGTTTATCCCACATTCCAATTATTGAATTATAGTCAGGACAATATTGCTTTAAGTTTTGATAGTTATTGGGAGGGGGGTGGCTGGAAATCAAGCAACCTAACTCCAACTTTCAAATATACAAGATGAGCAACAAACTCGCTTTTAACTACAAATCAGGAGTATCACTTGGAGGAGCCATAACATTTAGCTAGGCGATGAACATAAGCAATACAGGGGCAATAACGGCGAATGCGGGTATTACATACTCTGGGGTGCTAACAACCACAACATTAACCAGTGGAGCAAAGATAGGAATACAAGGAGGAACAGATGGAACAAATTCGAGAGGAATATTTATGTGGGAGACAGCAAATACAGGTTGGGGTATTTATATGGGACAATCTGGGTCTGGTAAAGGATTAGATGGAGGAACAGCACCAGCAGGTGGTTCGGAAGTGGTATAATTCTCATGTTATAAGATTTAGGGCGGGTAATGGTTCAACAAATGGTTTTATATGGGAAAATCATACAAATAATGCTTTAATGTCTTTGAGAGGGAGCGATGGTCAGTTATGGGTATTGTCTAATCCAATTCAATATTCAGACAGACGAAAAAAAGAAGAAATAAAGGAGTGTTTAGGCTTAGATTTTATTAATAAGTTAAATCCAGTCTGCTATCGTATGATTGATGATAAAAAAAATGTAGAACTAGTCTGATAGCACAGGAATTAGAAGAAGTGTTGGAAGAAATGAATATGCTAGATTTTGGTGGATTTATAAAAGAAACAATTATGGTTCCGTGTCCGATGCAAAAAAAAGAATGCGAATCGAAAGGTGTGAGTATTAATCCAGAAGATGTTAAATGTGTTGATAGTGGCGATGTCGGTTATGGTATAGGTTATTCAGAGTTTATCGCACCATCGATAGAAAGATTAATAAAATATATTTAACTCCCGCTTTTTCCCTCTTCTTTAATTATATTATTATAAATTGCTTCTCGTTGCTTATCTGATAGCGGTAAGAGGTAAAGGATATTTTCAGGTTTTCTAAAAATATTGGGGTTTCTATTGACTAAGTTCTGAGTGATGCGGATTTGGTCTATCTCCTTTCCAAGTTTTTCCAACTCTTCAAGTTGTTGCTCGTCTTTGCTTTTTTCTTTTTTATTTTCCATGCTATATAATAGCGGATAAAAAAAATGCCACACGAAAAACCATTTTTTACGTATTATAACGAAATTAGACGTGAAAATAAGTATTTGTTGGATGAAGCAGACTATTTTTGGATTTATCAAGTTAATGAAGGCATCAATAGTCAAGCCCGCGAGAGGCTTAGAGCGGATAGATTGTTGGATGCTTCAACAAGAGGGGGGAATACTATGGAGGATTTAAAAGATAGGATTAGTGCGTTGGACAATGAGCAAAGCATTTATGCAAACATGAATTACGATGAACTGAAAGCGAACCTCCAAGATGACGGCGTTGATATGAAAGAATTTGAAAGAAAACATGGAACCCCCATGAACGAACAAATGATTGAAATGAAAAAATTAGCAATGGCTACCGATAAATATGATATAATGCACATAGAAGACAATATCCAGCAAATGAAGCGTGATATAACACAATTGGTAAAACAAGAATATAAAGAAGAAGACTTAAAACGATTAACCGATAAGGGCTTAACGTATATGAAAAACAAAGGCAAAGCGGACAGAACTCGCGTAATACGAAGAGAGGATAGAAAGCAAGCGGAGCAGGAATATAAGGAATGGAAAGAAAACCGAGAAGAGTGGGAGAGAAAACACCCAGATGATGCTTTAATAGAAGCACAGATAGGCGACGAACACAAGATGCTTGTGCCACGAATAAATGATGATCCCCGAAATATAGATAGATTTGTCAATGCTATTATTAGAAGCATTCAAAAGATAATTATGAGTCCCAGACTTAATAGATTACTTAACGTTGCTACAGGTGTTGGGCGATATGGTGTGAGAAAACTAGCGTGGGGGCAGATATTGAGATTAGTTGCCAACAATCCACAACTACATGCAATGAATGTTGGATTACTCGAGCAGATGCTTTCAATGCCCTTTTTGCTAACACTAGCAAGAAATGAAGCGCCACAGGGTTTGCCTCCGCCTAATCCTCTTTTGATCGCAAGCGGACAGCAAAGAATAGGTGATTATGTATGGAGGGAATATAGGAACAGATTAGCCATTGAAGTAACGTCTTTAAGTGCGTGGGACGTTTTTAAAGACGGAGACTTATGGAGTAGGGGCCGGTTGGTCGTAGGTTGTAGAGACTGCTGCACTATGTGCAGTTGTGCCGGATGATCTTAAATGTTAATATTAATTGATTATTAAGTAATATAATTGCTTTTTTCTTAATATTACTACTTTGAATGCTAGTTAGAGCTTGCAATCTCATCGTGCTCACATGCAAAAATATTAAGTCAACCCGCAGTCCGGACCTGTATAACTAAATGGGTAAGTTGATGTAATATGAATTACTATGCATAATTATATGCAAATACTGCATTAAAACGCACAAAAAGTGAAAAAGTGAGGTTCAATTCCAGTAGATGACCACAGAGAGCATCTACTGGAATTGCATCTCAGCAACCCGCAGTCCGCACCTGTATAACTAAATGCGTAAGTTGATGTAATTGTAGTATGAATTACTATGCATAATTATATGCAAATACTGCATTAAAACGCACAAAAAGAAACTTTAAATGAGAAAAACAAAGTTTTCCAGATAAATCTGGAACTTCTGCCACTTGGCAGGTAATAGAAAGGCTTTGTCTGCAGCAACCTAAGTTAATCATGCTATAGAATTTTACACCCGCCCATTAGCAAGGAAGCTGATAAAATTGGTGGTTTGCTGCGATTGCGTTGCTAGAAAAGCTGAAAGAGCATTATTTCCAGCACCGTGGGGCTGGTAGCACACATAGCACCTGCAGTTAGCAGGATGAGGCATGGCAGGAAATGCCCCTCTGCACCGCGGGCACGCACACCCGTCACCGTGCTGGAGGCAGACAAGGCACCTGCACGTGGTGCATGCTGATAACGAAAGGGAGCGCGCTTCGGAGCGCATTTGAAACACTTACATCCTTCACCATGCTTGGGCTCGACTTCATTTACCTCGCAATCAGGGCATTCACAGCCCTCACCATGCGCAAAGCATTCGGCGCACTTACATCCTTGCCCATGACGCTGCACTCGCTGCGGCTGCTGGCTGCCCTTGCGCTGCTTGTGGCCCTTGCGCTGCTTGCGGCCCTTGCGACCCTTCGCAGGCTTCGGCTCCTCCTCCTCCTCCTCCTCCTCCTCCTCCGACTCCGTCTCTGGCTTAGACTTTTTCTGCTGCGGTTGCTTCTTTTCTGGCTTCTTTGCTGCAGGCGTCGGCTTGTGCGTCGACGCAGGCGTCGGGACAGGCGGCGACTTTACTTCCATCACGTCGGCTTCCATCGCACGCATGAAGGCACAGGGAGGACACTTGCAGCCAGGCTTGTGGTGCGAGTTGCCTCCACCACCCTTCTTGCTAGGCTTGGTTGGTTTCGGAGTCGCTGTGGTTGGCTTCGGATTCGCTGGGCTTGGCTTGGGATGTGCTGGAGGACCCACATCCAACCATTTCAGTTTCCCATCCTGCAGTCAAAAAGAAAAGTGCTCACACATATTACTACTACACTCAACAGAAACGTACCGCATCCACACCGACGGGGATTGACACCGGTTGCTTTCCCGCAGGATGGTTCTTCCAAAATCCCGGCCCGTAATCGGTCAATGGGAACATGCCGATGTAAAAATCTGCAACCAGTACCGGAATGGGAAACTTCCCCCCCTCTTTTTTCGTCGGCATGGTGAAGACCACATTCTCTCCTGAAAATTCTGCAGCATGATCAATCAAGCCGCCTCCTTGAGAAGCAGGAATGTTTCCTGCTAAAATTTGCTCGCGCTTGTTCATGTTCAGCTTCCATATCTTACGCTTGAGCCTCAACGTGTGGGTGCCGGGGTTCGCTGCAATGATTTTGAACTGTTCGGGATCCGTGACCTCGTCGAACTCTTCGCCGAAAAATTCCAACCGTGGATTGTGATCCCCGTCAAACCCGTTCAAGCGGAGGCCACTGGAACCAATGAAATCTCCAAGCTTGCCCCCATTGATGGGCATTGCATAAACCTTCACGCAATCCGCACCCAACTCCTTGCATTCGTCGCCAGCGATGGTTCGCATGTCTAACAGCCCCCACTTCCACTTTGGAAGCGTGGCGCTCCGCTTGGGCCTCGCGGAACTGCATAAAAAAATTATGCATTAATATTTGATTGAAGAAATGAACTTACCCGGGGGAGATGGCAGGGGATGCGCTGTCCGCTGCACTAGTCTTGCGCGAAGGGCTGCACTTCTCTTGCCGCAGCCAGACAGCCTTCGGAAGTGGAACATCCGAAGGCCAAGCATTGTTACCAGCAAACAGATGGGGCTCAAACGCAGCAGAGATAAACTTCTTCACATACTCGTCAGAAACGTTGCCAGGATGGACATTCCAGTCCTTGGTGGTCGCGATCGGATCTATGTCTCCCTCCTCGCAGAAAACAAACTCAACAGATGGTTCAAACACACCCTCCGCCGTGATTTCCTCCACCTGGCGCGCAAGCATAACTGCACGTCGACCCATCGTGAAGGTATCTTCAGTCGCTTGCTTCTTCTCCAACCAGCGACCAGGCCTGCAGCAGTGCAAGCATTATTACAGCTTTCTATCACAGCTACGCCAGTAAGTACCCCAAGCACGCCAACCTCTCTGCACTACTACTAGGGCCTCGGGTCGTGAGCCAGCAATCCAGCGACTACCAGTCCACAAGCAGTGAAGGAATGCGTGCACAATCTAGAAAAAAAAAAGTACCCCTATCTCTAATCCCAGATCACTCCAGTACTGGTTGATGAGCAGCGAAAAATAAATGACAGCATTGGTCATGGGGTCCGTGAACGCTAAGAGAAGCCTATCATCACATAGCACTGCTTTATTGTACCATTCATGAAAACAGCACGTACCCTTTCTGCAATTCAACTTTTTCCTCTTGCGAGGCATCCTGCGCGAACTTAACGTAGTACTTCTTGGTGTTGGGGATTGCCCAATACTTCAAGGCTGGCTTCGGATTGACTACGAGCTGAAGTATGCGCCTGGGCTGTTTAGGCGCGCCGGTGAGGGGCGGCGACACATCTTCACGCGCGGGGGAAGGCGGCGGCACATCTTTACCCGCGGGGGGAGGCGGCGGCACATCTTCACGCGCGGGGGGAGGCGGCGGCACATCTTTACGCGCGGGGGGAGGCGGCGGCACATCTTCTTCATTGAGACGCAGGACTGCGTTTTGTTGCAGCAGACCTGACTTGGCAGCTTCGGAAAACTTGCTGATGTTCTGCAAGTCCTTCTGCAACTGCAGCTGCTGTTCCGCCGTCAGCTCAGTCCTTTCCTCCTCGCGGCCGTTGTGCTTCGACTCGCTGTCAGGACATTAAATAATAATATTGCAATGCAAATCAAAGTAGTAAACCTGTCATTGGGGTCGGAGTTGCCTTCTGCCGCAGCCGGGCTCTTGAGAAGAAGAAAAAGGAGAAGAAGAAGAAGGAGAAGAAGAAGGAGGAGGAGAAGAAGGAGGAGGAGAAGAAGGAAGAGGAGAAGGAGAAGAAGAAAAAAAAGAAGTATAGTTGTAGCAATACTATCAGCTGCATTAGTAGTTACTAGTAGTAGTAGTAGTAGTAGTAGTAGGAGGAGGAGGAGGAGGAGGAGGAGGAGGTCTGGAGAAGAAGAAGAAGAAGAAGAAGAAGAGTAGTAGTGGTAGTAGTAGCAGCAGTAGCAGTAGTAGTAGTAGTATTGGTAGTAGTAGAGGGAGGAGGAGGAAGAAGAAGAAGAAGAAGAAGAAGAAGAAGAAGAAGAAGAAGAGTAGTAGTAGTAGTAGTAGTAGTAGTAGTAGTAGTGGTGGTGGTAGTAGTAGTAGCAGCAGTAGCAGTAGTAGTAGTAGTAGTATTAGTAGTAGTAGAGGGAGGAGGAGGAGGAGAAGAAGATGAAGAAGAAGAAAGAAGAAGAAGAAGAAGAAGAAGAAGAAGAAGAAGAAGAAGGAGAAGGAGAAGGAGAAGGAGGAAGAAGAAGGAGGAAGAAGAAGAATGTATATAGTTGTAGTAAAACTAGCAGCTGCAGTGAGGAGGAGGAGAAGATGAAGAAGAAGAAAGCAAAAAAAAGAAATTCAATTACTACCCCTCGGCTTGTTTGCTGTTATTGTTAGCAGCTTGATCTGCCATCTCGTTTGCCAAGGCGCGCTTGGTTTGTTTTCTCTTTTTCTGTGCCGCCTGCAGACAATGTCATGTATGTGCATGGCATATGTATGTATCATTGATTTGCCAACCGGTTTGCGTTGCTTCTTTTTTGGAGGCGACTTAGAAGAAGGGCTTGCAGCTTCAGGCTCTTCTGCAGGTAGCGCAGTGTTTGCTGCAGGTGCTTTGCCCCTTCGAACTCTGCGCCCTCTTGCAGACGGCAGATCTTGAAAGATCTCGTTCTTGGAGGCCAGAACAAATGTTTTCCCAGAAGGAACGTACGTGTGTACGACGTTATCTGGTACACTGTGCCATGCCTTGGCCTCTGCCTTGGGGGAAGGAAAATTCCAATACTTTGCAGTAACTTCTGGAGGGAAAATGCAATCCTGCAAGTTTTTCCAATTCGGTTCGCCGTTGGTTTTCAAAAAAATGCGTTGCCCCTGATCGTCCCTCTCCACCCGAAAATTTTGCATGCTCGAGACAACATGCTTGTCTACTGAATCGTCACCTTTGGGCTTTCCAGAACTCATTTCTCAATTCACTAAGTGAGTGTTGGAGGGAAATTCGACTTGAACAAAAGACACACCGGTCGGAGGTGGAAAAAGTGGCTGAAATGCCACTTTTCCAGTGTGGATTCCCTTTTTTTCCAACGTACAGGGGTGCACTCTCGTCGTCTTCAAGGCCACTACTTGTCTTCTGTGCTGTTTGACAGACGCCCTCGGTATGGTTGATATGATATGATGCTATATGACGTTTGATTTATGACATCTAGGGCGTCTGTCAAGTTTTTTGGACCTAGTTCTATCGGGACCTAGTTCTATCGGGAAAAAGTAAAAGTGCTGCACTTTGAAAAGGTCTCATGTTTTTCTTTTTTTTAAAATGAAAACACGTTGCTCCACGACCACAGGCATGCTGGCATGTCTTCCCCGACCCCTGTGAAGCCGCTGGCAGTGCCTAGCGCGGCAGCAATAAGGCTTGCAAGGGCCAAAGCTTCCAAGTATGCGAAATATTATTATATAATATACCACTGCTAGAATGGAGTTGGATATCAGCTCAACACTTGTTTCTCATGCCCTCACACTGTCAAACATGATTTTTTATGATAGAAAACATGAATCCAACATATCAAGGGCCTGCAGTATTTCCTGTTTGTGGCAGGCTAACTGGCTACAGTGGGCATGAAGTGCAGCACTCACCTGGTGATCTACTAGACACTACTACGCTAGTTGATGATGAATCCGAGCATTCCTCATGTTCGTCAACAGCAACCGACAGCACTCTATTCATGCATGGCTGTAGCACGTCAGCTGGTTCATGTTCAGACTCAGGGTGTCAGTCTAGTCAGTCTGCGGGATCGCGATCGTTTCAAAGACAGGGTGGACACTCAAGAAAGCGTATCGACGAGAGAACCGTTTCCGAACAGCATGCCAAGAGGCTCAAGAAGAGTAGGGAGTACCAGGCATGTAAACGGTCAGCTGCAGTAGTGGAGGCTGAGTTTCCTAGTGATGAAGAGCTGCAGGCCATGTTGCTCTCTGCGCAAGGGCGACAGAGATTTCCCAAAACCAGCGCCCTCCTAGAAACTAACAAGGCTCAGGCTGCAGCTGCTTCTGCCATTGGTGACATTGTTGCTGAATTGTCGGCTCGTTCTGCACACAAGCAAACAATTATCGGCAAGCTGAGGGACAAGATGTCGGCGAAGGAGTTCCAGTCCTTCTTTACTTCCGTCAGTGAGAGGTATGCACGCAAAGCACTCGCTGTGCAGAAAAAAGTCCTGGAAGGACGTGCCAAAGGGGAAAAGCCTGATAAAGTCGACATTTTCGAACAGAAAAGAACGACTGATGAATCCCGCGAGGCTTTTTCTCAGTGGGAGAAGAAAGCGACTGCAAGGATTGTGTTGGAGAACATGGGTCTACAAATCTTACCGCACTGAGCTTTTCCCCAATATCGACAAGGCCATGGTCGCTGACGCAGGGTCTGTAGAGCGCCTGGTGTACGAACTGAAGGGCACCCAGTGGGTTGCTGATAATGCAAGAGCCTACACGTGCGGCGGTCGTTGTGGCAATGCATGCAATCATTTTTACAGGCCGCGAAATGAAGCATCCTTGTACAAGATCCTGAAAGAGGATAATATTACCTTCCGCTGCATTACGAAGACCGTTCCCTGCCGGTGGCATGATAACTGGGAAAGATGGAAAGCCGAGCTCAAGCGTGAACAGGCAAAGCCAGAGGGCAAGCAGGACCTGAAGCTGATCCAGCGACTGAAGGCGAAGGTAGTGAGTTGCCAACGACACGATGAGCAGTACCAGGCGCAGCGCAGGTCGATATTTCTTGCCTGTGCACATCGCAGCCGCTGAGTTTATGTGTTGCATGCTACGCAGCTATATCCAGGCTAAGGTCGAGAGTTTGGAGGCTGGGTCCGGGGAGTGGGTCATTTACCAAGATTATTTATCTTGGTATTCTGAAACAGGCTGCAAGATGAATGATCTGCTCTTTACTGTAGTCACCCGCCGCGCCGACGGCCAGTTGCAATACGAGTACATCCACAACATCATGATGGTTGAGCACACTGGCGCAACCACCCGTTACTGCTGGGACTATCATCTGAGGAGCAAGGAAGATGGAGGAAGCGGGGAGATCTCTTCTTTTCCCGGCCCTGGTACTCGCACTGGCGATGGCGGCGGCGACTTTCAGAACTATGAGTTCGTTTTTTCCGAGGCGCACTACTGGGAGAAGTATGGAGTGGATATCAGCACGGACATGCTGTGTGCATTTCATGCGTGGAACCCATGCGACGGAGCAAAGAGGAAGTTTACCAAGGTCTTCACTAAAGACCAGGTCGAGCAAGGGCGCGGCTTCGCTCTTGTCGAGGAGTGGCTTGAGTCAGCGCAGGGAGCGGGATATGACAACAACCGGTTCTATGGTCACGACGCAGACGTGATCGAGAAGTGGGTGAAAGAGAACAAGGTTGAACCTCGCAAACTCAGTTCTTGGGGCCTTCGCAACTTGCGCTCGTTTCGTTACTCCAGGCCCACCCTCACTTCTGGCAAACAGTTCATTAGCGGTGTTGCCTTTGGTGCTTACACTAGCGTTGCGCCCGACGCCGACCGCATTGTCCTTGACATGCGATCGGACGAAGTCGCTGGCGGCAAGAGGTGCGAGCCATGCACACAGCGGTTTAAGCAGCCCCATCCATCGCACAAAGGCGTCGACAAATGCCCATCGAAGAATGGCCGAGGGGAGCGTGTGGCAGCGGTTCATGTGCAGTCTGGTGCAACTGCGGACCTGACGCGGGAGCAAAAGATTTCATACTTCAAGCGGCTCGCCTCCCAGCGTTCGGCAAACAAGAAGGCAAAGAAGAGCTTCAACGTTGGGCAATTGCGCAAACCGCGCCTAGCCGAGCTCTGTCAGCAGTTGGGGCTGTCCTCTGTCGGCACGGTACCAGAGTTGAAGGAAAGGCTCCAGGCGCACATGGCACAGCAGCCCAACAGCGTGTCACCCGAGGGCGCAGCAGCCGATAGCGAAGTGCCCGTCAGCAGGCTGCAGAATAAGAGCTTCAACGTTGGGAAATTGCGCAAACCGCGCCTAGTCGAGCTCTGTCAGCAGTTGGGGCTGTCATCTGTTGGCACGGTACCAGAGTTGAAGGAAAGGCTCAAGGCGCACATGGCACAGCAGCCCAACAGTGTGTCACCCGAGGGCGCAGCAGCCGACAGCGAAGTGCCCGTCAGCAGTGGAAAGAAAGGGGTGGAGAAGAGAGCTAGCAAGCAGGCTGCTACAATTAAACCTACTGCTTCTAATTCCTCGGGCGCGGCCGCAGCAGCTTCTACCAGACAGCCTCGCTCCAAGGCGGCGAAGGTAGACTCATATGCTGAAAGCGACGCAGAAGATGATGAAGGGAGCGAGTACGAAGAGCCCGCAACGCGCTGGATGTGCGCGTATTGTAATTATCCAAATCCATTAGGTCCAGGTGATCAGGAATTCGCAGGATGCATTAACTGCGGTGGCTTGGCTTCATCTGATGATGAATCAGATCTGGAGGAGGATGAGTGAGTGGGCGTGGTTTTTTTTTATTTTTAGCAGCTGAATGAGGCCAATCATGTTGAAAGTCCTTAGAAATGTAGCTGCTTGAGATGCTGACACTGTGTCTTTGCACTGGCACTGCAGGACTTTGAATTATTGCATGTTGTCACTAGCTTAGCGTACTTGTACTGGCGAGTGGCTGGCGGGTGCCACCAGGACCAGAAAAAAATAATTAGTGGCAACAAAAGCTGAATTCAATTAAATCTGCATCGAAATCGTGTTTGTATCGTTTGTACTTACGCGCTGATAGCAGGTAACATGTAGCACGTGCACTTTGCAAATACCGGTGCAGGCCGCTATCTGCTATGGTCTGCATGCTCATCTACGCACCTTAATAATAGTTCAAACATTGTTTTTTTGCATTAAAATACAATATTACAGCTTTAAACAGTGTTCTACGTCATTATTTTAATATTTGAAACTTTGCATGCAAAAAAAGTTTCCCTACGACCGGACCCGGGGCGGCCCCTACTCCATAAGTCTCCGTCAAGCAGGCGTAGAGACTATGACACTTGCTGGTCTTGCAAAAGCACTTAAAGTAATATATAAAACATGGTCTGCTCAACCAGATGCTCTCATTAAGTTGGAAGAAGAACGAATTCATACCGAGGGAAGTAATTATAATGGTGGGGGCACACGAGTGGAAAGCCGTCTTCAATTAGAAGGTAGAACTCGTGGCAAATTTCCTTACATTCTCCCAGCAGATGCTTTGGACTTAGTTGCTTTCGAACATGATTTATTGTATGCGTCCGATGACAAGAATGTCCAAGACTTTGCCGATAAACGATACTTTGAAAGAATTACCAACATGAGTGATTATCTAACGAGTAATGGATTGGCTACGGCCGAAGTTGCCAAGAGTATTTTTGACAATTACAACTCAATGTTTTCAAAAGCGGATATATCTAGAATGGCCTTGGAAGCACAGGGGAGGGCACGTAGCGGAGTATCTTTTGGGATGCGATGAAGCTTTGGAAAACTATCAAAACCACTCCTCCAGATGCGAAGTATAATGGATTTATAGGCGATGTAGATAAAACATTAATGTCCATGATTGGTATCATGAAAAATGTGGGCAGTTTTGACAAGGATGCGACATTTAAAGTAAATAAAGTAGTAAATCCTGCTACATTTAATAAACAATATGCGGAACTCGTTGATGGTTTTAATAAAATGGTTAAATCGCAAGAAACAGCCGATGGCGTGAAAGGATATTCTCTTATCGCACCAGCAAGTGAAACTACAATTAATAATTTTATAGAAAAAATAAATACACAGAGCACAAAAGATATTCCACCAAGTATAGAAAAAGATATAAATCTTAGCGTTGAAGTCCCGATCACATACTCAGACAATATGGTAGTAGCAGATACTATTGGACTGGGCAATAACTTGCTCATATTTGAGGATAAAGGCGCCCAAACGAGGCACTTAAAGGGATTTGTTAAATCGTTGAGAGAGAAAACTGGAAAGAAAATTAAACTTTCCAATTATGACGATCCAAAAGTTGGATGGGAAGAGGCCATCAAACAAGCACTAAATCAAGGTGCTAGTATGTCAGACGTAGCAGATGCAGACGATATTTTGGATGAGAGAATTTACGAAGAAATGCGGGGTAAATTAACTCAAGACCAAATGAAGCAATTGGAAGAGTTAGAGTTAAAAGATAGTCAAGTAAAAAAACTAATCCACCGCAAGCAACACCAGCACCACCGCAAGCAACACCAGCACCACCGCAAGCAACGCCAGCACCACCGCAAGCAACACCAGCGCCATCACCGCCAAATCCACAAGTAGCCGCATTCGTAGAGGAACCTGTTCAACCGCCACAGAATAATTTAAAAGAAGACCCAGATAATGCAACAATTAACACCCAAATGGTTGATAGCATGATAAGCATTGATAAATTGGTTGATAAGATTATGGGAAAATCTCCCGCTGATGAAAGAGAAGATATGTTAGCACTTATCCGATTTCTTATTCCAAGTGATCAGAATGGAGGTATCGGCACTTCAAAAACTAATCCACTTATTAAAGGCAACGAACTAAGACGCAATCGCATACTAGAAACTAAGAATGATTTTGAATCACTAGATAACACACTTTATAGCAACACAAATAATCACTTTATGTTAAATAGATACAATAGAGCAGTCATTCAGACGAGAATGAACGAAAAAAGAGAGTTTCCAAAAATGAAACGAAAACTGACTAGAAACTTCCCTGCTGAAATCCCGCGACAAGTTCAAACTCGTCCTGAAAGAAAAGATTTTAAACCGCTTGTCAATCCTCCAAGTAATTATGCTTTTGGTAGTCCTTACTCTCCTTATTTCTATAATTATGCTTCACCACCCCAACCATTTGGTGCTGAATATGATAATTATAGATATAATCCAAACTATTTTCAAAACCCATAATATAGTAATGCCTAGATCTATACATAAAGGATTAATAGCAAACAAGTTGTCAAGAAAAACACTTTTGAAGCAGAATCTGGAAAAAACTAACATAGAAAAAGCACACGAGGAATTGACTATTGACAGGCCAGTAATAACAGAGTTAGATAGCAAAAAACCGCCCAAATTTAAGAATGACTTGGAAATACAACCGATTAAAACACAAAGAGATGGCGTTGAATTGCTTCCTATTCAAAAAGAAGGAATATTGCCAGCGATGGGGACTATGGTTATATGTGCGAGCACTGGTTGAGGTAAATCAGTTATGATTTGTAATCTACTCGCAAAAAAGAACATGTTAAAAGGTTTTTATGATAGGATAGTAGTCTTTTGCTTAAGTCCGTGGCCGATTTTAGAAGACACTCTCAAGTTAAAAAAAGAAGACATAATCAAAGAAGATAGGCCTGAGTTAATGAGCGAAATATTAACCAAACAAAAAGAACTGATTAAAACTAAAGGGTTTAAGAAGGCACCGAAAATATTATTGTTATTGGACGACATCGCACAGAGTAAAACTTTTCTCAAATCAGAAGTGCTTACTGAGTTGTTTTTCGCTTCAACACATGCTAAAGTGTCAGTCTGGGTAGCAACTTATACTCAATTCCCGCGAAGAATAAGAATTCATTGCAATTGGATGATTATTTTTAATGGAGTAAGGAGAAGCGAACTTGACAGACTGGCAGATGAATATGAAAGTCCTTTTCTCACCAAAAATTTTTTTTACAATATGGTTAAATATGCTACGGCAAAACTTATTCATTCCTAGCAATTAACAACACTGCCAGTGATAGAACAACCCAGTTTAGAAAGAAATTCTCTACTATATTACGATTAGATAAGGATAGAGATATGACAAACTTGTAAAAAATTAAATTAAAAGTTTTCCGCGGAATCAACTAAATTATACAAGACTTGCTATCAACAAGCAATTGCTATTTGGTATAAACAGAATTCGCAAGGAAAATTCGTAACCATTCGTAAGGGATCGCCCGAATACTTAGCAGTAAAGAAGATAGAAGAGGATATTAAACGTGGCAAGATTAAGTGTCAATTAAAACCAAAAGTGAGCAAATCGGGAGGTAAGAACAATGGACAACCTATTGCCAGCGGGCGACCAGATCAAATGCCAGATGAAGCATTAAAAAGGAAAATACCAGACATAGAATCAGCGAATAATTCATCTCCTGAACCAAACGCGAAACCTGTTGAAATGTCTCCAGCACTTAAGATTGAACAATCTTTACCAAAATCTGTTAATCCCACTCCTGTTTCTGTGCCAAAACAAACTACTACAACACCAGCAAGTAAGATAGAAGCAATAGAAGATGCTTCTAAGGAAACTCCACCAACTGAAAAGGTTGCACAAACTAATGACATTGATGTAAATCAAGCCATAGTTGATTTAAAGAAAATGAAAGAGGAAAGAATTACGCACAAGAATGTACAAATTATGAAAAAAATAATTAATGGCAATTGATAAAATAATTATTATTATATAATCATAAAAAACTCAAGTGCTTCAAAACGTTTGCCAATGACTTTATTAATAAGATAAATGAAGCAAACCGACCAAAAAGTGATGGGTTTCAACTAAACCAGTTTGAATTGTGGAGTAGTCATGGTGCCCCATTAGTTAATCAACCATTAACTGAATTTGGTGATCTTGTCCCGCATGAGAAGAGCACTATTCAAAACACATTAACAGACATTTCTGATAACAAAGAAAACGCAGATGTGTTGATTTGGACACTGCTGTTAGCAGTTTGGCTTATTTAAAGAAAGCGGTTCAGAATGCTGAGGCAAGAGAGTTTCAATTGACTTCACCACAAGATGCGAGACTTGACAACATACAGAAATCAGTTGATATTATTAAACAATCCGTTTCAGGTGAATAAATAATTATTTTTAATTTCTATTATTATTTTTTTAGTATAGTAGCATTGCGAATTTTACCACCCCACAAGCACACACAAAAAATGGAAGGAAAGGATATTAAAATTACTGAGGAGTTGATGACCCGCAACAACCTCAGATATGAGTTGCTAGCAAGTCTGGCGCTCTCGGAACAGGGAAGTATCTTTAAGAAGAACTTCGCCGACCAGCAGACTTACACCAGTGCATCGGGGACTGAAATGATTTTCACATTGCAGGCAAGCACTGATTTTGTTTATGGAAAACATTGTTATATGTCGTTTGACATTAAAGCAGATGGGTTGGTGGCCACTCATGGAAAAGATAATGTTGCTTGTGCTATTGGTTTCCAGAACACACCAGCAACTGCTATTTTGAAAGATTTTGGTTGGAAAGTAAGGATGGTAGCGAACTTGAACGAATTGAAGATTTGAACAAGATGGTGCGAAATATTCTCCCGTGGCATTATCCATTTGATTATCGCAGGCAAGCACAGATGTCTGGACTTTGCGGTCAATGTCCCCACTGCTGGTAGTGTTGCGACTGGCAATTATTTGAGAGTTTGTATTCCTCTTTATTGCTTTTCGGGAGTGTTTAATGAAGAAACTCTCATTCCTCCCTCTTTGATTAGTGGTATGAGGCTTCGTTTGACATTTGCCCCGCCACAGGAAGCATTGACTATTATTGGAGCCACTGATGCAAAGGTTCCCGCTGGATTCTCTGGATCGGATCGGCTCTCACTTATACCATATCAAATCCAGTTGTTATGTTGGAAACCTTCTCTCTTGCTCCTGGTGTCCAGAGAAATATTTTGGAACAGATGGGAAGCAAGGATGGGCTTCCATACACTTATGAAACGTATTACAACCAAAAGGCAAATCCTGGCACTTCCGATGATTTTAATCTTCAAGTGAATAAGGCCGTTGCTCGTGCTCAGTGCTTGTATATCGTCACTCAAAATGTAATTGCAGATAATGCTAGTATTGATAACCTTGGAACGGCTCAAATGTCTTATAGACAATATCAATGCCGTATTGGTGATTGGTATGCTTCTCAACAGAAGATGGAAATCGGAGGAAGCACCGATACTCTTGCCGCCGTTCAACGAGGATGTGCAGAGTTGTATGCTAACAATCTCCAAGCGACTATGGGCATCCGTGATGCTTACATGTCTTCATCTGTTTCTCTTGAAAACTTTCGTAAGTATTATTCTGCTACGGGAGTTTCCACTACTGCTACAAATGGTGGTTTTGCTACCATTATCCAGACACTCAATCAATCGCCCCACATTGGAGCATCTGGTCTTGCGGTCAATAACTCACGAACTGCCGAGGTTAATATTCGGTATGCTTCTGATTATAACGCAGATCGCGCCATCACCGCTTGGTTGAAATATGTCAAAGTCGCGTCTATCTACCGTAGTAGAGCCGTCGTAAAACAATAAAAAAATTAAAAATTAAATATATTATTTTATAATATAGCAATGTCATTTACAATAAGCAATCTTGAAGACGAAAAGCGAACCCGCAAAAATTTCCTCCTTCGTGTATCCTCAAGTGATAAAACAGAATCAAAATCCGCTTCTACTCACAATGGCCGTTTCGTCGTTGATCTCCCAGCAACTGGTCGTAATATTGATATAATTAGTGCTTATGTCGTTAAAAGTATCTCCATTCCAAACGTTTTCCCAAACATACCGAGTTATGCCAACACTCTCACATTGATTAAAACAACTGGATCTGCTACAAAAACGGCAATCGTAACAGAAAATCAATACACCATTGATACATTTATTACCGCCCTTCAAACTGCAATTAATTCAGCAATTACCCCCAACTCTGTAGTTATAACTTTGAACTCCGTTAATAAATTGAATTTCGCTTTCACTGGTAATACGTATGCTTTTGATTACGATAATAGCACAATTAGAGATAAGATAGGACTGACTGCCGATATTTCGGCTGCGGCGAGTAGCACAATGCAATCTATCGTGAATTTAATCGGTGAAACGGCCGTTTATGTTCATAGTCGCGCATTGAATCAGTCTGGTTTAGTTGAAGCAAATGGTAATTTCTCTGTCGTTGGTAAATGCAATCTTGATAAGCCCTATGGAGTCCAGTGCTACTTTGAATCATCAAACGATGTTGCCGATTATGTGCCATTTAATACAACGAAAAGTTTAAGAACTATTGATATCGTCATTAGAAATGCGAGTGGCAATGTGCTTGAATGTCCTGTCAATTTTGAAGTTAGTATTCTCTTAAAGGCGTATCATGCTTAAACTGAAAAAAAGAAAATACATAAATATAATGACATATATAGAAAATTTAGATACACTATTCACTCTGACAAAAAACATCAACTTACGACGGCAACGACAACATAAATATCTAATCCCCTGCGGTGTCAATATTGATCAGTTTTACATATATTTGAAGAAAAATCACGCACCTATAACAGAAAAATTAATCAAGGATAGGGATTTTGAATACATAAAAAAATGTCAATAGAGATAGAAAAGAAAGTTGATGCTTGAGAATAAATAAGGTATTCTTTTTTTGTTTAAATCTGATCTTCAATCCAGTTTAATGAAGCGTAAATACTCACCGTTCCACCACTTGTATTTTGTGCGGATACGGTAAATGTCTTACTTGACCCTATCTTGACATTATATTGAGACAAATCCATGTATATTGATGAACCACCAGACAATACATATGTGAATATCACACTTCCGCCCGTTCTTGTAGTTCCTGCCGTATCTACTTCTGCTACCGATGTGTTTGTATCGTAATTTGAATAAGAAGGTGTTCCTCCCAATGTGGTATTAAGCACAATTCTTGCGATACACGTTTTGGTGTCTGAATTGCTGATACATAAATTCTCAAAGTAGATTATGTTGTAATTCGTTTTGCTGTTGAATGTGGCGCGGTTTCTAATGGTAAATATGGCATTTTCAGTTGCTCCTATAGTTTTAACCGAATCATACGAATTAGTTATAGCGATAGTTCGATCAATATTCCCCTCAACCGCCAAAAACATGCTAGCAGTTTTCATTCCAACGGATGCCAGACTTGATGAATACGCCTTCGCATAAATAGCAAACGCCGCCTGATCTAGTGATGGAGTAGTAGCAGTGCTCGCATATTTAATCGCATGAATTACTTCCATTCGTCCAGTTCGCGGGTTTTCAATTTTGAATGTAATTTAACCACTGCCCAGATACTTAACAACTATTTCAAACACATTTAATTTAGTAAAATCAATTGCGGGAAAGTTTCCAGTATTATCATTTATCACCATTCCACGCATATTGACTGACCACATTTTCTACACTTCCCACCGTTCTTACAACAGACATTCCCAAGTTTGATTGTCTAAAACATAAATTGTCTGCTGGTGTGCCTATGCCAAGATCGCAATTGAAAGTGGTTGTTGCAGTGGATGACGGAAACAATTCGGAAAATCTAGCAACTAAGCCCATACCACTTCTATATTTTGCTCTTTCAATAGTCGTAATCTGTGCGGTTGAATTACCTGAGGCCGATGTAGTCAAAACCGCCATTGAATAAGCAGTTGATACCACCCCGCCGTTTGTTTCTGTTTTGTCAAAAAACCGCGTATTAATACCATATGTAAATACATTTTGTAATACTGGCGACAAAGTTGCCGTTCGCAACTCTCCAAAGGCCATTGTTGGTAATGCGTCTTTTATGCTATCAATAGATAAAGAAGACGACGACGATGTAGTTGACGACGATTGCATATTTGTGCTTTGACCAAAAAGGTTCATTTTATATTTTATATTATATAAAACATGTCAATAATAATACGCGAATTGCCGAGTGATATAGTTGGACACATAAAAACATTTGTTTATTCAGAAATGCACCAGCCGAATTATAAAGAAGAATTTTGTAATATATGTGGCTTGTCTTGCACATTCCAGTCGCATCCTCCTATTATAGCAGGTAATTTTTATGGTGTAGATAGTATTGAGTTTTTCACAATCTGCTCCATTAAATGCTACAGACGAGAGTCTAATATTAGAGCAAGATATGGGGAACCGCCTTTAATCTTTATTAAGTATTAATCTTTTTGAACTTTTTGTTTAATCCTCGTGCTTCTTCTCAATGGCTTTGCTTCCTCCGATTGTTCTTCTTGTGGCGCTTCTTTTTTCTCTTTGATAAACTTATTTACAATAACGGCTCCAATCCCGCTTATCTTTCTTAGTTTAGTATTTGTAATATTCAGGTTATCATTGTAAATCTGCTCAAGCAATTTATACTTATCCTCTCTGCTAGCGCTTTTTCCTAATGGTTGATATTTGCTTTCTTCCTCTCCGTTTTCGCTTTCAGTTTCATTAGTATTATTTAAATTCAGACATAAATCTATTTTGCGTCTCAACTCCTCTAATTCTGTTTTAATCCCTTCTGCCTTAATTTCTTCAGGGTCGGCCACATTAACCCAACTAGAACTAAATGAAGTGAGCATATCGCCGTGCCCCAACACATTTGAAACCCATGTATTAAAATTCTCTAATTTCGGATTGGCAAAATTACTATACGACAAACTAGCATATAGTTTTCGCAACATACTACTCTTCTGTGTGTATTCCGATAGCCAAGGGAATATTTTGATACTTCTTTTGTTTAGTTCATTATTCTTTTGTTTATCAAGCACACCCTCGCTGTTGATGATAACTGATTTTTTCTTTTTGAAATGATTCCGTATTGAATTTACTTTTTCTATTACAAACTGGGGAGTAAAAAGGACAACAGGCCTCTCAGTCCAATTCTTTTTTTGTCATTCCCTCTTTTTTGCTAGGTTATTCACTCGCAACCAAGAAGGTTTATCTGGTATCAATTCATACGTGTTTTTGTTAAATATTTCCACAGGCCTTGCTCCAATTGCTATCATCAAAGCAAGTAACTTAAGATAAGGGTCATTACTTAGTATCATATCATTCATTTTAGCCATTACATCGCGGACATCAATCTGTATTTTTTGTTCATTTTTGGCTTTGACATCTTTCTTATACCCCTCAACGATATCAATTCGCTCGTCTTCATTCAGATTAAAATACTTATCCAGTTTGCTCATTTCATATACTTTTTCACTTTGGTAAGGCTCTATTGCTTTTTTTCTCACCTCAGAAAGTCTTTGTCTTCTACTATTCAAATTGGATACACAATAGCATATTTCGGATATATGACTTTTAGTGCCTCAAGCACCTCTTCATCACTCGTTGGTGTGCTAAATAGCGATATAATAGCATTATGAAAGGCGATACTTGGTTTCAACTCACTATCGTAGAAGTTGGACACGACTTCATAAATTTTACTTTCAGTAGCAGCAACTCTTAACTGCCTAACAAACTTCTTGTCATCTTCGTTCCACATCTTAGTGTATATAAGACAAGTCTATATTTTTTCTAAATATAAAATAGTTAAATCATTGAATAACCCCGCCCACATTAACAGATAAAAATCGGACACTTGAGAGTGGTATTGAGCAGGCTAAGTGCGACAATTCTTCTTAGTATTAATAGTGTCCAGGGTTGTCCGAGTCCGACCCTTTTTTTTAGAAATTATTTAAGAGGGGGTATAATAAAAAGGGGAGAGGAAAAAAATTACTTTTTTTAAATAAAAGGTTGGACAGGTTGGACAATATAAAAAATGTGTAATACGAAGAAGAATTCCATAATAAATATTGAAATTTAATAACAAAAAAGTGTCCAACCTTTGAAAAACCGACTTGGCCATGGCCGACCATGGGGTTGGCCACCAATAGGAGAAGATATTTTCACTCACCCTGCTCTTATATTCATCCAAAAAAATATCGTTATGGCGAAGGTAATATTAGATTTATAAGCAAAAAAAACGATACAGACGAAAAAAAATAAAAAGGTTAGGGTAGCGGAGTGTAAAACATCCTTTGGAATTGAACCCGCAACATAAAATTTCAATGACTACCTTCATACCCATTGGTTTTACATCCCCCACAACCTACCAGTCATATAGGAAAAAAAGTATTTGAAGTATTATCCACACATCAAATTCTAGAAATTCTATTTCCGCGAATATGTTGATTGGTCTTTTGGTCTTTTGGCGACCAAAGAACCAAAAGGAATTTTACATAATTTCACTGAGGCGACCAAAAGAGTTTCTATGTCAGAGGAACTAATTCCGAGAGAAAATAAAACCAAAAATGATTGGTTGGAAACTTTAGAAATACGAAAACTTAGTAAGGAACGGCTCATGAAGAGCAAAATAAATGCTGAGGAAAGAATTATGAAGACTGATAAAGAAATTGCTCGTCTCGTTGAAAAGAAACAGACAGACATAATTAAGGTTGATGCTATCAATGAGATGTTAAAACGAATGACTATTGACAATAATGAAGTAGAGGAGGATAAACTTATTCGCTTGAGAAAAAGAAATTGGAAAAGAAAATAAATAAAGAAATTGATCATTTTTATAGGTGGAAAAAGGATAATCGTGGTCAACTTTCCGCAATTGTCATGAATAATATTATCGCTGGAATTGAGAACGAGCATTTATCGTTTAATGCTTCTTTCAACAAATATTCCAGTGATGGTATTAATGAATACGTAAATAATAGCATTAATAGTAATATTAAACGTAAAAATGATAGAAACATGCACAG
>WBZZ01006551.1:57500-65000 GCA_019918135.1 Paulinella micropora | reverse complement strand
GTTCAGACACTCAAAATCATGCCGCAACTGCAGGTGGTAAAAAAAAGACAGTTTATACAGTTGATCTTTTGCGGAACTTTTCGCCACCACTGACTTATCGAAAAAATCACCGCACCGTGTAACCTTAAAGTAAAACTACCAAATTTAACAGCAGAGTTTTTGTTTAATAAAAAGATACAGCACTTGAAAAATTTAACGTTAATACTGGAACAAGTGTCGGCAGGCCCGCTCAATACATAGTGGCATTGAGTGTCGTCGAGCTTGTAGTTACTTGACTCTTATGCTTGGTCTGCCCCTCTCCTGTTGAGAATCAGAGTGACGACTAAGTGTCAAAGTAGCTGTTCCGGTTACACAAGGTCTAGAAAGTTCAAGGTGAAAGTAAAATAAAAAGAAAAAGTGAGAATAAAAAGAAACGGTTGGTAAGAAAAAGTAAAATTTCAAGCGGGGTGTACTGCCACCTTTGAGGAAAATACACTGGAATGAGAACTTTGTGAAAGCAAGAAAAAAATACATGTGAGGAAACAGACGCTTGAATGAGAGCTTTGTGAAAAGCAAGAAAATGAAGCAGACACGAAGGAACAAACCCAATTGCAAAGGCATAAATTAATTATAGTCATGTAACATATGTATGTTTGTGACAATTGCAAATAGAAACTCACAAAAGCTAATGTGTGGCACAAACTAATGACTGACAATTTGTGACAAAAAATGAAAACGCTGATTAATAAAAAGACACAAAAACACAAAAGTTGTAGAAAAAAGCACTAGGTAAAAAGTTATTAAAAAACTATGTTGAAATATGAAAAATGAATGTGTCAATAGTTAAGTTCACGGAAAAAATACGCTGCTTAGTTTTCTTTGCACACGAGTAGACAAAAAGTGCAAGCACAGTATAGTCCACATAAGTCAAAATATACGTACTAGATCTAGAAGTACTAAACTTAACAGCAGAACTTTTGTTTAATAAAAAGATACGTATACAGCACTTGAAAATTCTAAAGTTAATATTGGAACAAGCTCCATACAATTCAAAGTGAAAAATTAAAAAGCCAAAATCACAACTAGTTTGTTACTGCGGAAGCGAACGTAATATAGTCTCGATCTGAGCAGGCGTACGCCGACCGCCCCGTTGGAGGTACCTACGTTCAGCCCTGCGCATAGCGAGGTTGAAGTTGTCGTTGACAAAAGAGGCCATAACTAAAGTATCTTGATCCAAGGATCGATTTAGCAGTGCTGCGCGCACTTGCTGAATGTACTGTCTTGCAGAAGCGTTTGACACCCGCGACACTCCAACATGACGTTCTCGATTGCATCTTCACGCAGGATACCCAAAGTGGCGCGACCATGTCGTAGGCTGTGGAAGACGTACGGAGCCTGCTTAGTATCAGTGTCTCGGTTGAAACCCAAAGCTACAAGCGCTGAGGAGAATGTATTCCTCAAGCGGCTAACTGAGAAAGGAAAGAGTGATTGTGCTGGTCCGCGCTGCGAAAGTTGAACTCTGAGCCAGTCGAGGACAATAGGGCAGCGAACCGCAACGAACTGGTCACAGCCAGTCTTGGTAAGGGCGAGACGGAGGTTGACATGTTAGAATATTATTATTAATGTTATAATCTATGATATTAATAGCAACTACACTCTATCAGCAGTACTACAGCTTTAATAAGAAAAGGCGCCAACAGAACACACCACGTAACTTGACTGGCAGGATCATAAGTAATGGATCTACCGACACCGTTACTCCGATACGGCAGGTCCTTAACTATTAATTAAGATGATTAGTTCCAACTCTCACCCTGGAACAAAGTAAATTAATATGTAAGCTACTGCCTGTCCTATAAAAGTTACGCAATCTAATATTATTTTGTGAAACATAAGAAAACACAAACTCAAAGCATATACTCTTACACTCACACTCTCCGAGAAGTAATGTCGGGGTTGGCTACCATCCTATCCACAGTGAGTATGCATCAGCTAGAATATATACAAGGCAGCGGGCCTGTGGTATAGTCAGGCCTAACCAACGAGAAGAGTGTTAACTACCTACTCTCCCTACCTCACGAATGAGTAAAAGTAATATGGAAAAAACATACATATAGATCATATAAAATTACATAGTTATAGTGATGATCTCAAAAGAAGCAATGACAGAAATATGTAATATTCGTATGATAATACATATGTATATACGACAAGTATCGCACCTATGAACATAATACAAAAATAAAACTTTGATAATATGTATGTATATACGACAAGTATCGCACCTATGAACATAATACAAAAATAAAACTTTGAAGCGTTTCCCGTAAGGGGGTAAAAACTTTAAAAAAAAATTATTGGTGGGTCTGTATTTTCTGAAGTGTGAAGACCCAGGTCTGTCGACTCTCGATGAACCATGAAACATCCTTCGTCCCTCCCACAACCAGAGTTCCAACTTGGTCTCTTATTATATATGATTAAACAACATAAGATGATTGACAATACTACTAATCTCAAATTATAAGCAATAAGGGGCGAAGAGAGAAGAGTCCCGGAACGTGTTTGACCGGACCAGATCCCGCCCGATCTCCTCTGGGACAGTTTCCTGAACGCGCCATGGTCTCGACCCGATCACTCCTAGGCAGATCTACCCCGGGATGGCTTCTCGAACGCATCATGACGCGTACATCCCCCCGGATCAAGCTTATGGGATGTAAATTAAACTTAGAAATATTACTAATAGGAGGGGGGAGAGCATAGACGAATTTTCCAAGTGCATCGTGTTCGCCTTGAATATTTCATACTCGGAAAAGCAAGAAACATCTAGGCGAATACAGTATCATCCACGTCTGCGCAATAGTCACCTATAGCATCCCCCCCCCCCTCAATATAAAATATGAGGAAAATACAATAAATGAAAATTAGTATAAACAGCATCCGGGAGCGTACTTTAAAATGAACATAGTAAGCTTAACTATACTTAAAATATCTGGTACTTAAAGAGACTTCCCTTCTGAAACTTGCGAGAAATAATTCCTTCATTAACTTCACAGAGATTTGATCTGCCAGAAAATTGAATTAATCATACGTGAAATTTATCTTGGTAAATAAATCCGCGATATTATCCTCAGTCGGTACCAGGAAAACTTTACTACTTCCCTTTTCACCAATTTCTCGAGTAAAAGATATCTTACATCGATGTGTTTGGTCCTTGACTCCCCTAGCACTCTTTCAGAAAGGATGATAGTTCCCTCATTATCATCAAACAAGGGGGTAAACCATTTTGGGGGCAATCCGATGTATCGGAGAGTCTGTCTTAGAGCTAGTAACTCCCTGACCGCTTTATTAGCAGATACAGTCTCAGACCCAAGGGTTGATTGTGCTATGACTGTCTGGAGCTTTGAAAACCAAGCTACCGGTGCCCCATTGGAGGAAGATGTAGCAGGAACGAGATTTCTTCGTGAATTTCTCCCCAGTGAAGTCTGAATCAACGTACCCTACTAAAGGATGTTCATTGAATAACTTCTCTATATTAGCTATCACGGGAACACAGAAATAATTGATTTTTATAGCTCTGCACGCATAAAGGCCTAATGCGTTCTCAGCGGCGGACTGACACTTCGCATGTTTCCAGGATTTGGGGAGCATAGGAACACAAAACCCCTCTGACAACATCTTGACTAACCTCTTGTCACACCGTTTGAAAAACAGTGCTCTGGAGGTCAACAGCCATAGAAACATCCTATGAGCCATAGCATAAGAGATGTCAGGGGATGGGACTTGATGCTTTGCAGCTTTACTTAACTGACAGATAAGGTGGGGGGGGTATGGACAGCTAAGAAGATGAGCATACAGATAAGACATCTAAGGTCATATTTGAGCAGGCGATGTCCTACTTTCAGGGGCGCAGGGTTCTCAGAAATAAAAGGGGTCTCAGCTGACACTTCCTTCATATGATCTAACTAGCCTAGGATGAGTAGTTCATATTTCCGTTGGTGTAATAAAATCACTTTCTCAGATTATGCAATCTAAATGTTTTTGAACTCCGTATCTTTTCCTAAGTTCTTACATCCAAAACTGCGTCTTCAAACTATCTACTAACCCTACGTGATTGGCTTCTGTTGCTGCATGAAGTCCGTCATCAACATGAAAGGAGAGCAACTGAGTGCTCAGAGGGTTACTCCCGTGCTTTACAAAGGAAGCCAGATTTAGAGAAAATGTGATAAAAGCTTGCTTTTTGATAATCTCTTTTGACATCAGGTCGTACCATAACATTCCTGCTTCCGGGTGACAGTAAAGGGCTTTCTTGAGAAGCCATAGAAAACACTCTCACTCAAAACCAGGGGGAGGCTTGAGATAGATATCATAATGCATCTTAGCATGTAGGTAGGCAGTGGTGAAGTCTATGAGCCAGAGGTATATTCCAAATAAGGCAGCATAAGCAATGATGAGGAGGATAGTGCGATGATGTGAGGCGGGTGAGTATGTGCGTTTAGGGTCGTATTGCAACCCTGCTTTCAGGATGACTCCTCTCAGAATGATCCTAGCTTTATGATACTTATCGGTCGTACCTTGCTGCTTGACAGTCTCTATACATTTCAGGGGGATGACGGGAGTGCCTGATCTTTTCGCTTCACTCTCTTTCCTCCATTCAAATCCTTTAATATCTTCTTGCTGTCTGACTTCGGTCTCTCGCGCCTGCTTTCTATCACTCAGTTTTTGCACAATGAGAAATTCCGGGACTTGTTCAGCTACCAGGTAATAATCTATCTTCTCTTCTTTCGCACAGACCGAGACATGTTTATTCCTGGTTCTCCCGGGGATTATATTCTCTACGGGAAATATTTCCTTGTTCATGAGATCTCCGCCCCAAGGGATGCTTGTTCTTTTCAGCGGCTATCTCCACCCCGGGGGATGCTTGTCCTTTTCAGATGCTATCCTAACTCTCTCCCCCTCGGCATGTCAGAATTCACTGGTGACATTGGGATCTGTGCGTGCCGGTTCAGTAATAGCCTACTGAGGATGTAATACGAGGGCTGGGGGCGCCGCTACTCCCCCTAAAACATCGTACTTCAAAATTTCAGAGTCTATTATCTTCTCCGTCACTCCATCATCAAACTTAACGTTGTGAGCAGGGAATCTTTTCGTTTTTCTGGTTACTGTGGCAGATGAATCAAGAGTAACACCCTTGCGCATAGTAGTACCACACTTATCCACATAAGCGGTCTTAGCACACTCTTCTCCGAACGCCCGTGCCGGGATCTGCACTACCTTCCCAGATAAGACAACCGTAAGTTTAGATTTTCTCCTCCTCTTTCCCACTACCTTGACACTATCAGGTTTATTTTTCTCCCCCTGACCTATATCACCTACGTTTTTGGAAGAAGGAGTAGGGGGGATAAGCTGGGGGAGATGACTGAAATCATTATTTTTATCATCTGAGCTATCATCACTATTCAGTCCTTTCAGGTGAGGATCGACTGGTTCTGTCATAGAATTAGTGGGAGCATTCGGGGTACTATTACAAACGTCAGGGACATCTACGTTAGAAGAGGTAGATGAACTACCGCTTGATTCGGGTACCTCGAAGCTAACTTTCTTCTAGGAAGGAGGGTTGTTAGTGGCAGGAGCAGCAGGTGATTTCGTCGATTCCCACTCGACTGGAAACGTATCACTACATGCTGTTCCGTTAAGGCTGTTAGAATCATCCCGCTTACCCAACATCCAGACATCAAACATAACGTCCCGAACATTACAGTGTATTACCTGTGCAATAGGATCATAGATCCGATAATAAGATGATGGCGCTGCTGCCACGGGTCCTGATTGCAAGTTACTGCGACTTGAACATGCGTAATCTACGTGATCTGGGTGATAGTGAGGACTCTAGCTCCTCCTCTCACTCTTCTGGTGGAAGACGTCGTCAGGGTAAGATAGGAAAATAGATTTATTCTGACAGAGAAGTGCTTGCTACCGTCGATGATGCCAGAAGCTACACTGGTGACCTCCGTAGCTATGTGATGTTTATGGCAAAGAAAAGCAATGTCTGGTCCAAGCGGAATCATGCTGAAATGCGCGATTGGGGCACCATTCTAGAACTGATGCGAAAGCGTGTGGGTTTTTCCTACATTGATGAGGCGTACCGTTTCACTTCTTAGGATATGAACGTAACACCTGATATTGTCCACCATCACCTTGGTTGGGGTCTAAATTTTCCAGACGCACAAGCGCTAGCAACTAGTCAGCCTGTTGGTCCTAGCCATGGTCAGGTTGGTCTTCTCCGCCACCATCCTCTTCCTCTTCCTCGGGGTCGTCGACGTCAGAGTGTCGTGAAGTAGCATTCTCGCTCGAACGAGCTGCATCCTTTTCATTCTTCTTATTTAGACGGTGACTCTTGCGTTGCGTAGCTTTAGCTTCAGACGAGTTGGACGAGGCCATGATAAGAAGAAGGAAAAAATTTCAAGCGAGGTGTACTGCCACCTGTGAGGAAACAGACGCTTGAACAAAAACTTTATGAAAAGAAAGAAAAAGAGGACATGTGAGGAAACAGACGCTTGAATGAGAGCTGTGCAACTTGAAAAGCAAGAAAGTGAAGCTTATAATTAAGCAGACACGAAGGAACAAATTTAAACTAGACAAACCCAAATTTAAAGGCACAAACATGTTTGTGATAAATAGAGACTCACAAAAAACCAATGTGTGTCACAAACTAATCACTGATAATTTTTGATAAAGAGTGAAAAGGCTGCTCAACAAAGAAAGACACAAAAAACCAAAGTTGTAGAACTAGTAGAAAGTACTGTAGAATAGAAAAAGGACTAGCTTATAGGTAAAAAGTGTCCTAAAAAAAAGGTCAGTTTGAAATATGAAAAATGACTGCGTCAATGGTCAAGTTCACGGAAAAACAAAAAATGCTTTTCTTTGGCCCGAGGTAGACAAAAAGTGCAAGCACAGTATACATAATTTATTGGGTGATTTCTTCTGTTCTGTTCTCTTTTTGTTTCTTCTGCAATACCAGGACATCTTGTGTTGTTTGAAATATCATTAAATGTACTTGCTTGTTGTGCATTATTTTGTCTCGCGTTCTAATCGTCACCCACAAGTTGTCCAAACTAATAGGTTACTTCTAATCCTAGAAAGGCTGTAAGATCTGCTATAGGTCAGGTTGTTTTTAAATTGCATCAAAGATTTTTATTTCACATGCATTTTTTGTAATAGGCGCAGGTTTGCAAGCATTGCTTTTGAACTTCATGAACCGTGCCTACACCTCCATTTCTTCAAGGTCTACCGACAAGAAACAAAAGTACATGTGCAAGCACAGTAGAAAAATAAAACCAGACCAGCAATAGCAACAATTACAACAACAACAATAATAATAGTAATCATAGTAATACAATAATAATAGTAATAACAGTAATACTAGTAAGTTGTTGTTGTTGTTGTTGTTGTTGTTGTTGTTGTTGTTGTTGTTGTTGTTGTTGTTGTTGTTGAATTTAATAATAATAAAACTTAAACAAAGTA